>BQNB010124922.1:0-19858 GCA_026074375.1 Tanacetum coccineum
ACAAAGATACGGATAGACAAGATAGAGAAGAACAAGTCATATGATAAAGCTGACTACAAAAAGAAGCTTTATGATGCATTAGTCGAGTCTTATAACACTGACAAAGATCTCTTTGATTCATATGGTGAAGTCTTTTCGTTGAAGAGGAGTCGAGATGAAGATAAAGATCGAGACCCCTCCGATGGATCAGACCGAGGGAAGAAAAGAAGGAAATCGAGTAAAGATGCTGAGTCCTCCAGGGATTCAAGGTCAAAGGAAAAGAAGTCTTCAAGCACCTCTAAAGACGCCTCCCAATATCAACATAAGTCTTTCGGCAAGTCTGCCCATGCAGAGGAGCCAAGTCATACTGTTAAAGACTCAGGCATGCAACAAGATCAGGAGTTCGTCATGGGTGACAATGATGAACAACCCGCTGACAAGGAGGTTACCAAAGCCGACTTGTTTAAAAAACCCGAGCGACCTCCAACTCCTGATCCTGATTGGAGTAAGAGACGTCAAGTTGACTTCTGACCTCCTCAGACCTGGATTAGTCAAGTTGCGCATGCCGAAGAACCTCCCACTTCATTTGATGAGCTCAATGATACTTCATTTGATTTCTCTGCATTTGTCATAAATCGGCTTAAAATTCCAAATCTGACTCAAGAAATTTTGGTTGGACTGACATTCAACCTGGTCAAAGGCACTTGCAAGAGTATTACGGAATTAGAGTACCATCTTGAAGAATGATTGTTAGCCGTGTTTTTATTAAAGTGATGATCATTAAATATTCTCGAGCCTTGTGTAAGAAAAACTTAGTTTACGGGAATTTATCTAAGCTAATTGGGCCTAGGTGTCGGGCTTAAGTCCATTAGTAATAGGTACGACCCAAAGTCAAGCCCAACAACCCAAGAAGGGTTCTATCTCTTGTAACTATAAAAGGCCCTCTCCAAGTGTGGAGAGGGTGTTGCTTCTCATTTCTTTTCTAGTGCAAGTAACCATCTTTATTTTTCTCTCTTTGTCTCTCTCTCTAGTTCTTTCTCTCTCTAAAATCTTTTTCTTATTTTTGTGTTTAAGGTGACGAAATGATATAAGATTAATAACAAACAGTTTACCAAACTTTCAGCCTTAATATAATACGAACACTCTTAATAGTGTTATGGTTACAAAACCTTGAAGCTATATTGATATAAAAAAAATGATTTCTAGATATCTAACTCTATGCCCTAGGACCTCCTTTTATACACCAAGGAGTTCTAACCGGTTTACAATATTTTCCTAAGTTATTATGATCTTCTAAACAAATAACTTATATGTATCTTTTATAAAAATATCTCATACTTATCACATAAGCAATCTTTATCTTTTCTCTAATAAGTCTTTGATCTCTTCTCTATCAGCATAAACTCTTCCAGCAGTTGTAATCTTTAAGCAGTTGTAACTTTCACACCAACAGTAGTAACTTTTGTACCAACAGCACTAACTATGTACAAGCAGCATTAACTATTTAGAAAGTTTTCTTCAATCTTCATCAGCAATACTAAGTTACACAAACAGTAGTAACTTGCAGTAGTAACATATACTAGCAGTAGTAACTAGCAGTACTAATATACACTAGTAGTAGTAACTTACACTAGTAGTAGTAACTAGTAGTACTAACTACTTAGCATATTTTTCATTAAGATTACTAACAACACTAATTTATACTTAACAGTAGTAACTAATACCTTAACAGTCTTAACTTCCACTTAGTAGTAGTAACTTCCAAACAACATCAAGAGGCTTTTAATCCCAACACAAACTTTCCCGAGTTAGCAATTGATCGCTACATCTTGTATGATTGAGTCATGCATCCCTTCGCTCCTCATTACGAGAAAAAGACGCGATCGGATCATGGCACGAAAAGATGTCGTGACTCAAATCCTAGCTCTTCCTCTACCGCTCTTAATCATTCATCTTCATCTCATCACTTAGATGAATGAATAATCTTCTCATTCTAGCACTCCTTCATTACCTCACTCATGAGTTCTTTGTCAAATGTTGTCCCTAAAGTATTTAAAAACCTAAACTCATACCAAACCGAAATCATAAACCACCAAATTCAACATCGAGATGAACACCGAAAAGGGTTAAGGTCGATTAGAAAAGCTCTAAAGGACATGATGAACGGAAACAAGAAATGATCATGCTTGAATGATTTATTAGCTATCATGTATTAGTACTTTTACTTATATCACACTTTGACTTATTATTTATTTCTTAGGATTTAGAGTTGTAGAAGACAATCACAAGTACCTTGGGTGATCTTTTCAATTTTATCATCCAACGACTTATTTGTGTACTATTATTATGTGAACTTTTTGACTATGTGAAAATGCCATGAATGTTTGATTATTACTTGCTTAGTTAGAAGATGCATGTTTAGCCTTGCAACTCTATTTTGTAAAGTTGTTAAGTTAGGTCTAGTTGAACCTTGAATTTAGAAGATGCTGCTGCCACTAGACAAAAAGAGGGTCAAACTAGAAAATTTTGTTCTCTAAAAATCGGCCCTCATAAAGCATAGACGGCCCCTAAACATATATGGGACCGCTAACCCCTTTATGTATCTTTGACCCTCCTACCTATAGCCTCAAGCTGGCACTTCCCTGTTTAGCTAAACCATCTCTTGCATCTTTTTCTATCCAAGCCATGATTTACCACTCTATCACATCTCTTCCATTAAGTCACACAACTATCACACTTCATCTTTACCTTCTTCATCTTCACTATCCTCTTCACTTTCATCATCAATGTCTTGATCAAACCCTCTGACTCGCGCGAACTTACACCTTATTATATATAAATAAACATAGACATCTATAAATATATAACAAGGATCAGGACCCACAAAATCAAGAAACCAGAAGCAGTATAGAGTGTTCCCGGGTCGTTATGTCCCAACGAGGCTTGAATGGAAAATCGCAAGACGATTGATGATTTGTGTTTGAATGTCACAAGGAATGATTGGGCACTAAAACTGATATAAATAAACAAAAGCACATAAAAATAGCAAAGAGAATAAGCTGGAACAAGAATCAAAACTAGGAATGACAAAAACACTTTAAAACTTTTAAACTAAGACACAAATAAGCTCAAATAAACTTAAGACAAGTTAAATAAGCTAAACTAACTCTAAATAAGCAAATACAAAAAGCAATTAAGCTAAATTAAACAAGTTAAACACAACAGTACTAACAACAGTACTAACAGTTTTAACTACCAGTACTAACTTGGAGTTAGTACTGCTAGGCTAAAGTTAGTACTGTTAGCTTAAGGTTAGTACTGCTAGGCTAACAAAACACAAAGAAACAATAAATAAGCAAACAAGCTAAAACAGAATTTCACCTAACCTTAAAAAGCACTTAGTAATAAGAATAAGCAACTAGAATGAACTAAAATGGTAAATAAGCTAGAAAACTAAAACTGATAAACTATTGAGAATACTTTAAAAAGGAAAATAAGTTTAAATAAGCAAACAGCAAAGGAAAATGGTTTAATCTACTCTAAAAAGCTAAGAAAATCTTAAACAAGCTGAAATAATAAGCTGATAAGCTAAAATGAACAAACAGTACTAACAGTTTTAACTGACAGTACTAACTTAAGTTAGTACTGCTAGTGTAAGTTAATACTGTTAGTGTAAGTTAGTACTGTTACCTTTGAAATCCAGGAAAATGAACTAGCAGTACTAACTTGGAGTTAGTACTGGTAGCTTTAAGTTAGTGCTGTTCCAAAAGTAAACTAACAGTATTAACTCAAAATTAACAGTTTTATTAAATAAACTAACAGTACTAAGCAAAATAAGCACTAAACATACAGATAAAGCACAAATAAGCAGTTCTACAATCAATAAGAAAAAGAGAGAGAGACTTACACCACCCTTGCTCAAAACAGGGGTCAAACAAAAAGTCTACAAGCTCTAGCTTGTATTAAACAAGCTAGTGAGAGTCCATAAGCCCATCCAGAACTGGCTTATCATCCATGACATAAGCTGTGGTATATTTGAGAGTGATACTTATGATTTTCTCTTAACTACTTAACTTTTTATTTTCACTTAATGAAAACAGCCTATGAGTAAGCTGTGATGAGAACTTTTTGAACACAAAACAATATGATTAAGAAACTTAACACTGGTATTGTAATATTGACTTTAAAAACTTCAAACTTGCATTAATCTTGAAAGTGTTACAAAGATGAAAGTAAAAGCTGTAAATGACTTGAAACAAACTGAAAATAAGCTAAATTATTTTTAAGATTAAAAGCTAAAAACTAACATGCCTCAAAGGCTTACAAAAGGCTCTATTTATAGCCGAAGTCTTTATCTCTTGGACTTGCAGCTTGTGCTTCTTTGGAGAGAGCAAAAAGAGTGTGCTAGTTGTGTGAGGTAATTGTGAAACGAATCCCAGCCTTTGATTTCTATTGAGCTTCTTTGGAGACAATCTTAGCCATCGAAATTGTTTTTGGGAATGGTGAGGGATTGCCAACATGTCATTTATACAACTGGGATGGGTTAGTAGGGTGGATGAAATGATTTTGGCTAGGGAGAGAAGTGGTTTTGCAGGGAAGAAAGTATGGGACGACATACCAGTTGTAACTGGGTTTGTTGGGCGGGAAAGAAGACTTTTTGGGGGAGTTGGCAGTTTGGTCCCCTCAAGTTGTATAACTTAAATGTAATCTCTACCCGGTTTGCAACTTTGGTCCCTCCTTTCTTATAACTTTGTAATACAACTTTAGATTTGGCAGTTTTAGCCCCTCAAGTTGTATTTTCTTCATTTTGATGACTTTTGCTTTTGCCCTTTCCACTCCGTGCTTGGATTTGTTTGTCTTTGGCTTTCTTTTTGCTCTTTTTCTTGAATATCCGTATCCTGCATAATACAAAAGCAAAACATACAAATACAATGTATTTTTGGTACGTTTTTAGTCATTTAGGTTTGCTTAATATGAAAAATGGTATGTGTAATTAAACACATATCAAAGCTTAATCACAAAATTACAAGTCTAGCCTTTTTCTATCACCGTTTTATTTGCCATCAAAGTTGCACCCCTTAAAATCTTCTTAACAAATTTTAATGGTTTGCAAACTTTAACTTTGAAGTCAAGATTTAAATCCCATATCTTTAAGCACATAGAACGACCATCGTGTATGTGTAATTAATCAATATTGCCGACCGAAAATCATATATTTTCGGATCGAAACTAACTTTAAAAATTGAACCTTTCATATGTGGTATAAATGACAAAGAACGGAAACAATTCTTTTACAAAGACAGTTGCAATGATGTAATAACAATTAGGATAACACATATGCACAATTTACATATGTTTCATAGCGATTCGCGATCATGCTAGTTAATAACAAAAAGACTCAAAACATCACTAACCATTTATCCCTAAAAGAGAATAATGTCAATCTTCCATCAGTTAGCCTAACACATTTGAATCTTAAATTAAAACATCTTCCAAAATCAAATTTTGATGCATTATCTCGCTAATCAATGTTCACATAACAATGTTAAATGTCAATAACAAAAAGACTCAAAACACCACTAAGCATCTATCCCCAAAAGAGAAAAATATCATTCTTGCTTACCTTGCAAATGCTGCCGAATGAACACAATCATCAACAATAACGAAAATGGAAAAATCTGTTCAACCCATCTCGAGACCTGCTGATATGATGTATCACCGTGACTCCCACTACCACCTCTATCTCCCCTACACCACCACCAACACTTACCACCGCCTCACGGCTCTCCCCACCGTCTCCCTCCTCATCCCCACCACCAATAATATTGAATTTTATTGAATTTTACCTGTACAAAACGGTAAGAATAAATTTTAATAAGCCAACAAAATCATTACAGTAAACACATGATTTATTTTTCAAATCGCGAACATATTGATGCCGAAACAAGTGATAATTATTCGCGAACCAATTACCCAGTGACACAAAAGATACTTAGTTTTATCAATCTAATCTCTTTAAAAATATAAAAGTTTGGTCCTTTTTATTTTAAGTGTGAAGCTAGTCGTGTTGGTGTACAACAAGAGCAAAACGGCGATTATGATTATCAGCCAATGGAAGATATTAAAATCCAAAACAAAGGCAAGAAGCATAAATTACAAGATAACCACAACCCCTTTTCTAATAAATGCGCAACAATATGCTTCTCGTAACAAGAAAGTATATCAATTCACCTAGATGTTTTGGATATGAACGTATGCATAGTCGAACGATTTGGATCTGGAGCGTCTGAACGGATACTCAAATCAAAACCGATTAGATATAGTTGACAGTTTATTTTTTCCTCATACTCATCGATCTTGCTCGATCCAGAAAAGATTTATGCTTGATCGATCTAAAGAAATTTTTTTCTTCCTGGATCTTAAATGAGTCGACAGTTATTTTTTTGGATGGGAGGAGCTTTTAGGTTTAAAGGGAATATGCATATTATAGGTTTTAAGCAATTTTTTAGGAAAGAATACAAAATTACTCAATTGCCCTTCCTGCTTGTTTTTAATTATTATATAATTCGAATTATTTACAAAGATGCCATCTTGCATTAGTATGATGTACATCATGCATTATTAGGAGTAAAAAGACTGGTTCTGTAGGTTCTGTACAAAAAAGTGGTTTTGTATTGAAAATCCCAATATAACTAAAAAAATATATATATATAATATATATCTATATATATATATATAATAAATATAATATATAATATAATATATAATATTATATATATATATATAATATATATATATATAATAAATTACAAACTATTGAATTGCATAACATTATGATAAATATGAAATATCTTTAATTTCTAAAAAAATAAATGAAATGCCCTTTAAAATATAGGGAATATGTTGCCTAATCGTAAACCAAGAATGATAGACTGTTCCAATTAATTCACTCAAACTTTATATCAACCAACAAAAACCACTCAACTTTCAAATATTGTTCCATTATTGTGTATTTTTTTTCAAAAAACTATCTGTAAGATACTCATAATGTGCATTATTTTGTTTGTAACCTTAAAAATCAAATACCCACCCCTTAATTTCACTAACCCCAACAACATAATATACAACCAATTTATGCACATGTGAACAAAGATATATGCCACAAAATAATAACCAAGTTTGAAAAGTGTTCCGTTTTAGTCACTCAAACATAAAAATTACATAATAATAGAACACTAACGAAACTTTGAGTGACTAAAACGGAACACTTTTCAAACTTGATTATTATTTTATAATCAAAACAAAGTTGCAGTGACTAAATTGAAACAAAACTGAAACTTGGTTACTATTTCATGATTTTAACCCTAAAATATATGTGAACTCTTTATAGGTTTCTTTTATTCCTTTTGACACTAACGAAGTTCAAGTTAATGAAATCCGTCATTAAAAAAAATAAAACAATCGAACTTCAACTTATAATATAAGGTTCACTTGTATCTCAAGCTGCAACCAATAATTACGAATATAGTCGCACTGCCAAATATTTGTTAGTTGAGTACCTGTTTAATTCTTGAACATTCTCTCCAATAATGTTCAATTGTATGCAACCAATAATGATGAATATACGTTATTCATGAACGTTTTCTTCATTGACTAATCGGTGACATCTTTTCTTACCGTGTAGGGCCAAAATGTGTTGATTATTTAAGTCGAAACAATTATTAGTGTATTAGAGATTTCAAAAGATTTAAAACTTATAAAAATGTTTTTTTTTCAACTATAAGGAGCTTAAAGTTTATATTTATATGGCATGAATAGATTTAAAATTTTAAATTTTTTTATGATGTGTATTCCATATTATTTTAAAACTTTTATACATAGTGATATGAGATTTATAGTATCAAAATCTTTGTAAGTTTGTAATTTGACATGTTATAACGTGCTTGCCATTTTGGGGTTGGTTCTTGGTACCTCTAAAGGGCCAATAATACTTTTTATGATTTTGTTTTTATTACAAAAATTGCAAAATAAAAAACGAAACAAAAACTATAACGTTTGATAAATTAAAATAGTAAAATATAAAAAATCCTTAACAAAAAGCACAAAATATATGTTTTGTCCTAGCCCTGGAAAGCGCTGACAACAACAGAAAAAAAAGTTCTAAACAAAAAATATAAAGTTTAATAAGTTAAAATTAGTAAAAACCAACATATACGATATTAAAAATATAAAAAAATGGCTTCTCCTCAAAATAAAATAAGTATTAAGGAGTGAGATAGGTAAGGGGTACCTACCATCTTACTCCATCCTAGGGCTAAGCATTGTCCGAAAATCGAATCGGATCGGACCGAAAACCGATTTGGTCCAAAAGACGGGCCGAAATGTCCGGTCCAGACCCGGGTCGATCCGGTCCGGTCCGAGTCGTCGGTCGGTCTGGTCCAACAAGACAATATAGTCGGTTTTGCGTAAGACCAAACTGGACCGAGAACCAAAAATGAGGAAACGAGCGGACCGAGGACCGGACCAAAATAAGTTCGGTCCGGTTCAATACGGATTCTCAGTTCGTTCCAGTACGCGGTCTGTAACGCTCAGCCCTACTTCATCCGTCCTAAAATTATTATTCTCTAGCAAAAAAACACAATTTAAGAAAAAACATGATTATTATTGTTGTCTCTCTTTTACTTTTTTGCAAAATGACAATTGTAATATTAACTAATTAATTAATGTCTTATTTAAGGGAGATGATATGCACACCATAAAATTACATGTGTAATGCATATAGTACGACACCACATAAGCATTTTTTGTGGTGTGCATATCACTTTATGTTGTGTGCATATCACCTCTCCTTATTTAAAGCTTGTAACATTAATTTTAACCAAAGTAAAATGGTAAACTCGATCAAATTTCATTATCTATTTTTAGTAGTGACAATTAAATTAGGACATTAAAAAACGTGGATTATTAATTTAGGACGGCAGAAGTATAATTTTCTTGGGATTAGTTATTGGTACCTCATAAACTACAAGTAATACTCCCCTCCCCCAGCTCTCCTCCCTGAATTTGTTTATTTTTCTTTTTTTATAATTTTGTTTGTGTTATAAAAATGTGAAATCAAATTAATGAAACTAAAAATATTAAGTTTAATAAATCAAAAGTAATAAACATGAAAGACACATAGCAGAAAACTGTAAAAAAAACTCTCATGTCCTGTTAAATAACTGTTAAAAGAAAGAACAAAACAGAAATTAGAAAGTTTGACAAATAAAAAGAATAATAAAACGCATAAAATATGGAACAAAAAAATATAAAAACAATCTTGTTCTGTCAATACAGTGGATAATAGGGGGTATTTTTCATATTTTAGGTCGGTATGGGTATTAATGGTACACCTAATATATTTACAAAGATAGCTTATAAAGACTTCTCAAAAATGATTAGGATACCCTAATGTTTTTTTTTAAACTTTGTTTATAGCATGAAACTGTGAAACAAAAAATATAAAGTTTAATAAGTAATTCTAGGAATGAAATCTTTATATAATTCGAAAAAGCAAATGACCTTATTAACCAATGAGATACGACTTTGCACTATAGTTAGCTTAGCACCAATCAAGAATGCCCAAGGAATTCCAAGAATTCTTGTTATACATTTATTCCAACTCTCAATCCTCTTTTCGAGATTCATCGCCTTGTTTCCACTTTTCTAGTCATTCTAGATACAATTTTAAAATATTAGATTTTCCGTTATTTAAATCACGTATCTACCTGAGACTGTCCCTTGGCCCGTACGTCCTGACACAAGGTTAGAATTCTAGCTCTTCCAGTGGTATCTCACTGATGGCTTGGAGACCCCCCCCCACCCAGAAGGAGGCCTTCTTCGCCTTCCATTTTATTTTATTCAATAAATGACTTCATTTTGGGCGGATAACGGGAATCGAACCCGCGTCTTCTCCTTGGCAAAGAGAAATTTTACCATTCGACTATATCCGTTTTTTCTTTTGTTCTTGATACACAATATGCGCTCATGAACACACACCTTTGGCCAATTTGATTCGTTGGAGAGACAAACCGGTGGCACTTTCCATTGTACAAGCAAGGTTGGTTGGATTAGCCTACTTTTTTGTAGGTTATATATTTACTTATGCAGCTTTCTTGATTGCCTCTACATCAGGGAAATTTGGTTAATTTTTTTAATTGAATGTTTTGTATCCGTAATAATCTATTTATGGATGGAATCAGGTATGCAGTATTTACAGACAAAAGTATACGGTTATTGGGGAAAAATCGTGAGCATCAGCATGTAGGTTTTTTCGAATTTGACTTTTAGCAACTCCGATGTTCGAAGCAAGATGTTTTCTATAATCCCCTTTTCTATTCCTTCTATCTCCACCCCGTAGGAACTACGAGATTACCCCAAGGGCGCCTTCGGCATCCAAGGGTCACGGACTAGGCCAGTTTTAGAGTTATCAACAAAAATCCTTATCATCGACCCAACGCCTAATTCATTTTAGACGTTCCATAATCAACTTCCTTTCGTCTCTCAAGTAGACTTGACAAATACATATCACTTGAAAAAAATATAACATTTGATATAAAATAGAAAGTCTCTTCTGAGTAGACTAATAGAAGGACTTGACAAATACGGATCACTTGATAGGAAATCCCACTCCTATAGTCTTTAGTCTTGGTATACCCCCAGAGGGACTTGAACCCTCATTTTCTCCGTGAAAAAGAGATGTCGTAACCACTGGACCATAGGGGCCTATGCCACCTTCATTCATAAATCAACTAGAAATAGGTAATAAGACAAATACCATAGATAACTAAGGTCACCTTAACTTAATATAACTCAGGCCTAGAGCTTAGGATTTAGGTGATGCATAGGAGCTAAGACCATTCTAATGCCCCCTTTCGCCATGCATAACTAAACCAATAATTAAAATAAGCACGAAAATTAAAGCTTCTACAAATACAGATACACCTAATATATCGAAACTCATTGCCCATGGATAAAGAAAAACTGTTTCAACATCAAAAACAACAAAAACTAGAGCAAACATATAATAGCGGATTCTAAATTGTAACCAAGTGTCGCCTATTGGTTCTATACCCGATTCATAACTAGAAAGTTTCTCCGGTCCTTTGCTACTCGGAGCTAAAAATCCCGAAATGAAAAATACCAAAATAGGAATAAGACTTGATATTATGAGAAATGCTCAAAAATATCATATTCGTAAAGCAGAAACATAGATGAACTCCTATGAACATGGAAAATTTGGATAAAAATCTTGTCCGCCATCATTCCATTTCTAGGACTTACCGAAATACCTCGGGCAGTGCCGCAATCTGTTCGACGCAACTTTGGGATTGCTGAATGACAGACAAATCACAAACAAAAAAATATAATAAATATTCTCCTTGTTTGCTTGTTGAATCTATTTGTTTCTTTATTGGATTGCGGACGGTTTCATTATCATAAAGAAAGGGAAGCGGCTCGGCTATGTAGAAAGCCCCAAGGGCGCCATATTCTAGGAGCCCAAACTAATAGATTTTTTTTCGGGCTTAGGATTAGTTAGAATTATTTGGTCTACGTACCGGAACTGAGAACATTCAGGATTATGCAGGATTATACACGAAAGATCCTTTTTTGGCTCATTTTGTCTGGGCTTTTAGTTAGTAATTTTTCTTACATTTATGAGGCTAACCAGGAGACCATATATCTGGATAAGGATTCTTTTCGTGAGATCAGACCCCCTAATATAAGAGACGGAGATACGCGATTTAAATAACAGAAAATCCAATATTTTAAAATTGTATCTAGAATGACTGGAAAAGTGGAAACAAGGCCAGAACTTATTGAATCCATCGTTTGGGCTCATAATAAATTAAAAGTTGCTCTTGTACATAATTCTTGATATAATTTCTTCTTTTTTGATCTTCTTGCAGACCCTCAGAATAATTTTTTGGTTGTTTATGTACCTGCAAATGATTTGACCGACCCTGCTCCTGCTCCTGCTCCCTCGCGCAATTCTTCTGAATTTTTAATCATATTTTATTCAATAAATAACTTTATTTTGGGCGGATAGCAGGAATTGAACCCGCTTCTTCTCCAACCAAATTTGATACCGGAATATTCGGTTTGACAATATTCGTTACTGGGTCATTCATAGCATTACTATACCTTCCCTATTCATTGTGGGAGCCTATGGATGAAGACATGGTCTCTCTGTATTAGAATACATATTATTAGAGTACATATTATATGTTCAATGTAATCGGCCCATTGGCCCGAGCCCAGTTTGTATAGCTTCTAGACCCATAGTCTAGAAGGTTCTTTGTATCCTATATATAGGGCCATTGTAATCAATCAAGGATCAAGCAATCAATCATAATCTTTCATGGTATCAGAGCCACTGTCTGATATTCTCCTAAAAATTTCTCACTTTCCCTCCTAACTTCATTCTTCTTTGCTTTTCACATCAGATCTTCCCTATTTTTTTTCTACCTCATCATTAATCTTTTCATCAAATATCAAAAAAAAATTACTGTTCATCGCGTCACTATTCACCGAGCACTGTTCACCGAGCACTATTCACAAAAAGCTACTGTTCATCACCGGCGCTACTGTTCATCAAAAAAAAAGGAAAGATTATTCTTATGGCTTCTCATGATCAATAATGGTATATGGATACCGGGGCAACTTCTCACCTTTCATCTCACACCGGTAACTTTCAAACCTCTTTTCTTAATCGTAATTTTCATTCAATTATTGTCGGAAATGGATCATCTATACCTGTCACCCACTCTGGTCATGTAAAAATCTCTAATCCATATCGGTCCCCTCCACCTTAGAAATGTTCTCGTCACACCCAATATCATTAAAAACCTTGTTTCAGTACGAAAATTCACCACCGATAATAAATGCTCCATTGATTTTGATCCATATGGTTTCACTGTACGAGATTATCATACCCGTCAAACCCTTCTTCGTTGTGACAGCACGGGTGATTTATACCCTTTACACGTTGCCTCCTCAGCCTTCGCCCTAATTACTAATAACCATTCCCTTTGGCATTAACGTCTTGGTCACCCTGGTGACGCTATAATTCAAACACTGTCGTCACGTGGCCTTGTGTCTTATAATAAAAATAAAAATACTCAACACTTGTGTCGTGCCTGCCAGCTAGGCAAACAAACAAAACTTCCCTTTCAACGATCTACCTCTATTGTTACATCCCCCTTTGACATTATTCACTCAGACCTTTGGACATCTTCTGTTTCTAGCATGAGTGGATATAAATACTATGTTCTTTTCTTAGATCAATATTCATATTTTTTACGGGTCTACCCACTTCACAGAAAATCTGATGCGCAATCAAAACTTCTACATTTTTGTGCCTTTATAAAAACCCAATTCAACCGTGAAATCAAAGCTTTTCAATGTGATGATGGTGGAGAATTTGACAACAACTCCCTTCATGAATTATTTGCCACTAATGGCATTCAATTTTGTTTCTCATGCCCACGTACATCTAAAAAAAATGGCAAATCTGAACGCATGATTCGTACTATTAATAATGTAGTACGTTCTCTCCTCTTTCAAGCCCGTCTTCCTCCCGAGTGTTGGGTCGAAGCACTACTCACTGCCACTTACTTACTTAATATCCTCCCATCCACCTCGATCAACAATGACATCCCGTACACAAAATTATTTAACAAACCAACTTCTTACACCCACATTCGTACGTTCGGATGCCTTTGTTACCCTTACATCTTTCCTCCGCACAAACTTTCCCCTCGTACCACACCATCTTTTTTTTTCGTTTTCTTTTTTTGAATAACCCAAAGTTTCATTTTTTTCATACGGAATAACCCAAAGCATCATTTTTTGCGGATAACCCAAAGTGTCCTTTTTTTCATACGAGATAAACCAAAGTATCACGGATCAAGATAAACCAAAGTATCCTACCGAATAATAAACCAATGTATTTTCCACCTAAAAAAAACATTTTTTTAGGATAAACCAAGTATCATTTTTTTATTAATAAGAAAACAAAGATAGGAAAGAAAGAAACAACCAAGTTACATAAACTTTTGACAACTTTCATAATGGTTGACTTGAAAACAAGTTACTGAATAAAAAAATAGCGGACAAAAGATGATGATAAGGAAAATAGGCTTTTTCATTGGTTAGAGAAATAATTAGTGACAGATGATTTTGAAGAAAAAGAAAATAAATCTGAGGGATAAATGATGACAGGAAGGTTTGACGGGGTGATATAGAAGTGGCGGCTTGATGACCGACTAGGTCTCAAGATCATACCTGCTCATAATACCATGTTACTAACCGACCTTTTATTCTTAGTAAAAGGAGCCTTATAAAAATCGTATTGACTCTTATCAAAAAAACTAATTTGACCTCCTAGATATTAAAGAAAAGAGGAGGTCAATAAAAAAAAGATGTTAATTAATCAAAGGTGAGTTGTTTATTTCAAGAATAGTCTGGATCCAACCGGATGTACTTTTTCTCTTATAACTAGGAAAGTTACCTAAGAAAGAAGGGTGCAACAAATAGATTCAACAAGCAAAAAAGGTGGACGCTCTTATTTGGTCAAATACCAGCGAAAAACTCACGATTTTTATAAGGCTCCTCCTTCGAATAAAATTGAATGGGATCCAGAGAGACCATGAAATATAAAATTCAAATTATTAAAAAATTAAGGCTCAATCTGAAGAGTCTCCGGCCCAGCACTGCACAAAGCCCCAATTATAATTCTTTTTATACACAGAAAAATACACTTACAAAATAATAGAAACTGTTTTACTATGTTAAAAAAAATAAAAAAAAAATTATAATGATAAAAATATAAAAAAAATATTATAATGATAAAAATAATGATGCATACCCATATCTACATGTTTACCACCCGTACTGTTTTGTGAATACTAGCTGTGTACATAGTGCCGACATCGACATGTAATAATAGGGTACCCCTATTGGTACCCCCGATCCACTGCATAGTGCCAAAAGGTATAAAAGATTCCTTTTGTACCTCTTTTTTACAGTGCAACGCAGTTTTTTATCAGTTTCTGTTCCGTAAGTTTTGACAGTTTCATACTTTTGACCTGTTAAACTTTATATTTTTCATTCCGTTTTTTCCGTATCACAGTTTTATAACATATACAAAATTATAAAAATACAAAAAAAATAAAAAATAAAAAAAACCGCAAAAAACCCGGGGGGTACAAATTGTATTTTAACTTCGTAGAAGATAGTGCCAAATATTTGTTAGTTACGTACTTGTTTGATTCTTAACGTTATCCATGAATAATTTTGTTGCATGTGCCAAAAATGTATTAGTTAGTAACAGTTTGTTTTAGTCGTAAAGTTATTACTAAAATATCCACGTTCCCATGCTTTGTTTTCTTGGCATTTTTTTTAACAGAGTTTTCTTGGCATTATGTATACTATATTTGCGTGTTCCATGTTTGGCACCGATACTATTTTGCAAACTAATAAAGAGTTAACATAATCGCCATTTTCATAGATTATATCAATCTCCCATCTTTCTCAAGACGATGAACTCTGTCATTTCTAAAAGGTATACTCATTTCAAAGAGATATTTCTCACTCTTTATGAATTTAATAGTGTCCTCGGTCTATTTGCTACTCACTCCGTCTCGATTTATTATTCCATTTTTCTGTCGGTGGTTGTCGCAAAAACAATTAAAAAAGTTTTAGCATCAGATACTCCCTGTTTCTCATGTTTAGAGTATAGTTTGACTTTTGAAGTCCTTTTTATTAACTTTGATCGTAAATATTTTTTTAGTTATATTTTTTAGTTATATAATACTTAATGAAATTAAAACAATGAATAATACATTATTATACCAATGAAGTACATATAACATAATAAAAAATACTTCATCCGTCTCAAAATTATTGTCTCCCAATAAAAAATACACAGCTTAAGAAAATTGCATTTATTACTGCTTTTTATTTCTTACTTTTTGACAGAATGACAGTTTTACCCTTAGCTAATTAATTAAATATTTCTTTAAAGTTTGTAATAATAATTTCGAACAAAAATAATATAGTAAACTTGATCAAATTTTCCTATCTAGTTTTAGTATTGGACAATTAAATTGGGACATCTCAAAAAGAAAACGTGGATAATAAAAATAGGACGGATGAAATAGTTAAGATCAAAATTGAAGAAAAAAACTTCAAAAAATCAAACTAAACACTTAAGAAGAATGTAGTATAAAATTTGAATGTTAAAAAGTGTAGTTATTGGAAATGCAATTTGAAATTGGATTAATAAGTTGGGACGGATGAAATATTTGTTTACAAACAAAAAATTTCACAAATAATAATATATGCATTTTGATGTAGATTTTAGTAGATAAAATGTCGTTGTTATCCTTATTTAATAAACATACTAGAAGATTTGTGATATGATAACTATTTAATTGTAACTTAAGGAAAGTGATATTATTATTGCTCTTATATATTGAAATTGGATGATTATTTTGGAACTAACATGATATCATGGTTGTTTTGATATAGATTGGAAGGGAAAGTTGCTATAATCACTGGCGGTGCTAGCGGTTTTGGTGAAAGCACAGTGAGGTTATTTGCTAAGCACGGTGCCAATGTTCTGATAGCTGATGTCCAAGACGATCGAGGTAATTCAATTTGTGCTGATTTTGTGTCTGCTCCGAGCGAAGTTATCTACGTTCGTTGTGATGTTACTAAAGAGGCTGACGTAAAGAATGTTCTCGACACTGCGGTTTCTAAGTTTGGAAAGGTTGACATCGTATTTAGCAACGCTGGCATCCCAGGGAACCCAGATTTCTCCATCCTAGAATTCGATAGCGAAAATGTGAAGAGGATTTTGGATGTCAATGTGCTTGGATCATTCTTGGTAGCCAAACATGCTGCCAGGGTTATGATTCCCGCAAAAAGTGGGGCTATAATATTCACTTCAAGTATGGCATCAGTCCTTTCTGGCGAAGCACCGTACTCATACACGGTATCAAAGCATGCAGTCGTGGGGTTGATGAAAAACTTGTGTGTGGAATTAGGACAACACGAGATTAGGGTGAACTGTATTTCACCCCGCACCATCGCAACCCCGATGCTGACTAATGCAACGGGGTTGGATAAATCTGTTATAGATGAGATTATATGTGCTTCATCCATCTTGAAAGGGGTAGTGCCGGCAGTGGAAGACGTGGCCGAGGCAGCTTTGTATTTGGGAAGTGGTGAGTCAAAGTTTGTAAGTGGGATAAATTTGGTTGTGGATGGAGGTTATAGTACCACAAATCAAGAATACATTAAGCTATTTGGTCAAAAGCTTGAAGCCCTTCGACATTAGAAGTTAAATCTGAATATATTGTTGTGACACTATATGTGCATGCTAAATGCAGATAATTGTTTCCTTTTGGTTTGATCTTTGATTCCGAGAATTGTTACCCAAGTGCGTGAATTTAGTTGAGGACTTGAGGATGTTTCTTTTTCTTTTCACCATTAAAGATGTAACCCTACAAGAATCGAGGCCTTTAGCCACAAGAAATATTTAGTCACGACCAAAGTCGTGGCTACAAGTCCACTAAACGACAAAATAGTCGCTTCTTACCGTTTGACTATGAAATCCACTTTTAGCCACGACTAACTCGTGACTAAAAGTTTTCAAAACTTTGACCATATTTTTCAACGAAGAAACTTTATCTAAAAATTTGACTAAAACTTTTAGCCACGCCTAAGTCGTGGCTAAAGTTCTAAAAACCTTGACCAAGACTTTCAACCAAGAAACTTTGTCAAAAAATTTGACTAAAACTTTTAGCCACGACCATATTGTTACTAAAAATTTGACTAAGACTTTCATTTTATTAATGACATAAAATAATAAGTATGAAAATTAAATGATAAATATTAAAACAATTAGTCACGATTTGTCGTGGCTAAAATTGTTACATTATTTTAATTCTTTTTATGTTTTATAAATAAAATTAAAATGATAAATATTAAAACATTTAGCCACGATATGTCGGGGCTAACAAGTATATTAGCGTTTTAGTATGTGTATGGTGAAATGATGTAGGATTTATTGACGATATTTATGCTAATATGAATTATGTTGTTAATATTTGTGATGATTTGTATGCTACTGTGCGGAAAAACACTTGGAAAAATCCAGAAAACTGCAGGTGAGCTGCAAAAACAGCAGCTGTATTGCAGAAACAGTTACACTTTTAGTCACGACTTATCATGGCTAAAAGTGCACAAAATAAAATATAAATAAATCTTTAGTCACGATAAGTCGTGACTATAAGTTTAGTTATATTTTAATTAGTACACTTTTAGTCACGCGAAGTCGTGTCTATAAGTTTATTATTAATTTAATCTGTGACATTTTTAGGATTGTTTTTTTGTCACACCTGTCGTGGCTAAAAGGTCGTTGACCATCGTGGCTAACGTGGTCGTTACTATTTTGTCGGACGGGTCGTGACAAAATGTTTTTAGGCACGAGGGTATACCCACGACCCAATAGCCACGCTTTCTCGTGGCAATAAATCTATTGCTACGCGTTTCTTACTTTTAGCCACAACTTTAAGTCGTGGCTAAAAGCCTCGATTCTTATAGTGTAAACGGTTTCGGAGTTTTCTTTTTTCTTTTTTCTGAACGGCAATCTTTAGCGAGACTTGAACCCACAAGTTTGATGAGCATCTCATATATCACTAGTTCAAATGCCTTGCTTTAATTTGTTCTTTTTAATATGGGGTTTTGGAATTCAAATAAACAACACTTTGATAGTATCAGGTTAGTTTGTTACTATTACTTTTGCTCCATTACCCGGATTGTTGTGTTTTTCTATGAATTGACCCGCCACGACATGTTAAAGGGGTCCGCTTGTTATTAAGAGAGTGTATTAAACATATACCCTGGATATCTACAACCACATTCTTGGAAGATGGTTTCTTCCATTTTATGGATAAGGTTTGAAGGAACTATCTTCGTGCTGCGAGAATCAAATAGATACTGTTTAATGTTTAAACCTTTGATTACCTTTCATGCTTGTTTATCAGGAACTTCAATCTATTCGATATGATGAAAAAGATTATAAAGGATTACCATTTGAGTTTTATGGTGGATACATTGGCTATCTTGGGTATGTGAACTTCTGTTACTGGAACTAGACGTTGAAATTCCAACCCGTTTATACTTATGAATGGATTGATTCGGGTTAAATGATAGCCAATAAGAAACGGGTTAAATTTGGGTCGAACAGTTCCATATACTCGGAGTTTCATGGTTCTTTTGTATCAAAACATACACCATGGATATTTGGAGTTTGTAGATATTATTATTATAAATATACACATTCACCGACTAATCCACTGTCGTTTTGACAGTGGACCACGGTGCTACAGTATCGGGCTCCCATTTTGGGTCAGCCTGATTTTAGTTTTTTTTTTAATTTAAAAAAAAAAAAATTTGTATGCACAAAGTAGGAGGAAAAAAAATATTACAAAAGTTCCGATTTATTCAGATAAAAAAAATACTCGCGGAAACATCTTCGATAATCCCGTAAAAAAATTAACAAAAAAAACACGTCAAGTTTTTATTGTTCACAACTTTTTTATATTCATCGGCAAAAAAAAAGATATCGAACCGTCCCAAAAAAAGAAAATATTCGGGAAAAATTTAACCCGTCCCAACGCAAATTTTTTTAAAAATAAATTCCCGAATCGTACAAAAAAAGGAAATATCCGGGAAAAAATTAGCCGAAAAAAAACAACTCAAAAATAGCCTAAAATCTGGCCCAAAGTAAAAAAGAATACAAAACGGACCCTCACCTTTTAACTATTTA
>BQNB010124923.1:4112-19858 GCA_026074375.1 Tanacetum coccineum
ATTTTCAAATCGAAAATTTGAAAAAAAGTTCAAAAACTAGAAAAAAAATAATTTCGAAAATTTGAAAAAAAGTTCGGAAATTTGGAAAAAATTTGAAAAAAAATTTCAAAAATTTGAAAAACATTTGATTTTTTTTTTGAAAATTAAAAAAAAGTCCAAAAATAAGATTATTTTTTTTTTGAAAATACGAAAAAAAATCAAAAATTAGAAAAACATTTCAAAATTTTGAAAAAAAAAGTTCGAAAATCTGAAAAACAAATCGATGTTTTTTTAAAAATTTGAGAAAAGGTAAAAAATTTTAAAAAAAAAATCGAAAATTTGAAAAAAATTCAAAATTTTTTTAAAAAAATCCGAAAATTTTAAATCATATTTCCAAAAAGAATATTTCGATATTTAAAAAAAAGAAATTTTGATTTTTTTTCCGTAAATTTCTTTTCACAAACTTTTTTTCAATTTTTTTTCGATAAGTATGCATTTTAGTGCATCTGTTTGAAATACTTTAGGCCATCTGTTTGAAATACTTTAGGGCATCCGTTTGAAAATAAACAAATGTTTAATTTTGTATATTACGAGATGTTGTAACACATATTTTGGATGCAATAATGATACAAACAAACATTGTCCCAATTCGTGTGATGCCCCAATCATACTAACAGATGTCATTTCATAACAATAATCGATAACTGATTATGATTACACGTTACCCTAAACATACAAATAAATGCCCTAAACATACACAATGATGCCCTAATGTTCATACAAATTGATGTACTAAACAAAACAAACAGATGCCCTAGCTTAACATGATGCTCTTATCATACTAAGAGATGACGTAACACATATTTTTGATTGCAATGTACACAATTATGCTCTAATGTTCATATAAATGGATGCACTAAACAAAACAAACAGATGCCATAACTTAACATGATGCTCTTATCATACTAAGAGATGTCGCAGAACATATTTTGGATGCACTAATTATACAAACACACGTTGTAACAATTTGTGTGATGCCCTAAGCATACTAATAGATGCCTTGGGCTTATATCTTGGGCCATGGGTGTTTTGGGCTCGGTTTAGGTGTTGTTATAAGGTTAACGGGTGTTAACTCTTATAATAAAAATAGTTAACACCGTTAGGGTTTAGGGGATCATTTTTGCAATTTGGTTTTCTTTGAGGGACTGATTTGGGAAATTTGGGTCTTGTCTTTATGTGGGTTGACTTTGGTTGACCTTTGACTTTTGTTGACCTTTGATAGCATTCTCCTGGCTCTTGTATTCTCTTTCCTTTCCCGTATCCGTGTTTGTCCGGTTTTGACCGTTTTCTTGAGATTTTTGCAATATCCGTACCTACACAATCACAAAGACAAAACAAGCAATATACAAGCATTTAAAGCACAATTTTGTCTTTTTAGAGCCATTTTTGATATAAAACGGATATGTGTTTTCACACATATCAATGAACTTATCATAACAATAATTGATAACTGATTATGATTACACGTTACCCTAAACAAAACAAATTGATGCCCTAAACGTACACAATGATGCCCTAATGTTCATACGAATGGATGCTCTAAACAAAGCAAACAGATGCCTTAACTTAATATGATGCTTTTATCATACTTAGAGAAGTTGTAAAAAATATTTTGGATGCACTAATTATACAAACAAACATTGTAAAAATTGGTTTGATGCCCTAATCACACTAACAAATGCCCTTATCATAATAATAATCGATAACTGATTCTGATTACACGTTACCCCTAAACATACAAATACATGCCCTTAACGTATAAAATGATGCCATAATGTTCATACAAATGGATGCACTAAATAAAATAAACAGATGCCTTATCTTAACATGATGCTCTTATCATACGAAGAGATGTTGTCACACATATTTTTGGAGGAAACATACACGATGATGCTCTAATGTTCAAAACAAAATGGAGCACTAAACAAACAATACGATTGCCATAAACATTAACAAATGCTCTTATCATACTAAGAGATGTCGTAGAACATATTTTGGATGCACTAATTATACAAACACATGTTGTAACAATTTGTGTGATGCCCTAATCATACTAACAGATGCCCTCATCAAAACAATAATCGATAACTGATTATGATTACACGTTACCCCAAACATATAAATGGATGCCCTAAACATACACAATAATGCCCTAATATTCATACAAATGGATGCACTAAACAAAACAAACAGATGCATTATCTTAACATGATAACTGTAAATACATAACTTATCATACTAAGAGATGTCGTAACACATATTTTGGATGCAACATACACAATGATGCCCTAATGTTCATACAAATAGATGCACTAAACAAACACATAATGTCCCTAACTTAACAAGATGCTCTTATCATACTAAAAAATGTCCGTAACAATGTATTTTGGGATGGCACTAAATTTACTAAACCACAACTTTTTAACAATTCGTGTGACTGCCCTCAATCATACTCTAACAAGATGACACTTAACATACACTAAATTGATAACTTGTTAGATAACACATTACCTTATATAAATAAATAATGCCCTAAACGTACACAATGATGCGCCCTAAATTTGATACCATATATGCACAAAACAAAACAAATAGATGCCCTAAACTTAACATGATGCCTCTATGTAGTATATTAGATATCAGTTACACACAGCAATGGAAGATGATGGGTTTGGCAATTATCTAGAGATAGAAACGTGAGGTTTCTAGTGAAGAAACTGCAATAGCATGTAAATTGATAAAAGAAAACCAACCCCTTTCCCATGGCTGGAAAAGGGGTTATATACAATGTTTTGTGAGCTTATGGCTTGGGTATGGGCCTTACACTTCGGGTAAAAGACTCCTGCCAATAATAGCCAAGAAGAGTCATAAAACGCTTACTTCTAATTATGAGCTATGCTAAACTAAACGAAACACAGTGTACCGAGTCTTTTTCATAATCCCTAAACAAAATCTCCCCCTAAAGGGAGGTCACACCCATAAAATACAATTTGATTACTAGCATTCTATTTCTACCGACCTCTGTCTGTAGCTCGTAGCGTACTTTGATTCTTCATTCATTTGAGATCAAGTCACATTCATGTAGTAAAGTTCAAGAGATTGTCCTTTACTGAGCGATCGTTGAGCTTTCTTTGAGATCATCATCCATCATACATCCTCTTATGATCAGCCTTGTTAAGTAGTATTGCCTTCATTATGATGTGGCCTTCGACTCGGCATGATCACACTTTCTTGAATCATGACATATACTTATCAGAGTAATCGGATTCTGCGTGTTGTAGGTCTTCTTTTCACGTTTTTCAAAGATACATTTTGAATGGACAACATTAAGTTGTGAGCATGGGGCTATGGATTGACTCCACTAGAACGAGGTATCTCCATTACCACCATAACTTGATCCAGTACTAAAGACAAGTAAGCAATAAAGCAAGTTGCGATTAGCTATATTCATTCGCCCGATCTTGGTTGGATTACCCGCTGGAATCCGTTAGGACCGCCTGTGATTCAGGTAGATTTATCTACACAAAAGAATCTATCCTCATCTTGACAGGCATTTCCAGCATAAAGTATCAGATCATCGATGTGTGACCACAAAACTCCATACTACTGCGCTGTTCTCAATATCGGGAACGCTCTTAAAGTAGACACAGTAGCTACGATAAGAGTGAATTATTAGTTACAATCCTTCAACCGATTAAAGAGATAACTTATTTGAAAATCAATCGCTGTCTGGTCGCTTGAGAAGATATTTTTTATGACCATCGAAGAGTGTTTTTATTGCAACTAAGAAAATCAAGATTTCATCAGAATCACATTTGTTTTGAAAGATGTATCCAGTCGATTGTACTAGGTAAAGTCAGTTCGTTGAACAACATCGAAGGGTTTCCAAAACCGATATCCATCAATTCACACGTGGAACAAGTATGATTCAAAAAAGAACTCGCACATTGTTTCTTTCCAGTTGGTCACAAGTACGATCCTCAGAGATCTCACAAGTCACCTACCAAGTAGCTTGTATGATTTATGCTCTAGAAGGATTTTTCCATCATTCCAATGTGAATACTTACGTATCACTCGGAGAGCAGACGATTCTGGTAATGACCAACAGGATAATCGTAGGACTCTTAAAATCATTATTGTTGTCACAGTGAGTGAACAAACAATCACAAATTATATTATGTCCTACGAGATTTTTACATGATACTCAATGCTACACAACTTAATAGTGCACATTGGTTTTAGTGTCGGAAGGCTGGAGCTGACTGCCAACCTTTTTCAATATCGTCCCTAACTCGGCAGTGAGAGAGGCGATAGAAGTGAATTGAACTCCGAGAGAATGCAACAAGAATCCAATTGAAGGAGACCTATGATATGGCTATGAGGGTTGTTCAGCGTACTCACTGGGATCATGATACTTTCTTTAATGTACAGCAATCAACATGTGATTCTGACAGCATATGTATTGACCCTGTTTCTGCCTAATGTTTTAAGGAGGGATGCTTTCTTTTCACCCTTTATCTTAATATTTCTTTTTCATTCTTCAACCCCTTCAGTGCTTACTGAGTCTTCATTACTATACCCTTGTGGGAAGTTCCAGAACAACTAAGCCAATTATCCATCTCATTTCGAACTTTTCCCTTATTCTCACATTACTCCTTTTGTAATCATACCTAAGGACTTCTACACTAACTAGTGGATTGTCCCTGGGTAGATCCCTCCGGCTCTGGCGGGGATCGTGAACAAGTACCTAACCTTTCCATCCTATAAACTCCGATAAAGTAATAACAGGTTGATCTTGTATATTCCACGATTGCCAAACATATACCTTCAGCGTCCCCTTTAATATGTGAACTGATATTCGACTAAAGGAGTTAGCACATAGGAGGAGCCTACACTTGAGTTTAAAAGATCACATTTTATCAGATTTTCATAATTAAATCACATTTTCTCCCCCGAGCAAAAATTTCAAATCTGTTGAGATTTTAGGTCTCAATTGATTTAAGTTAGGAAATTTTGGGAGAAATTGTGTCAGGTTTAGATAATCTGAGTATGAAACATATTGTTACTTACTATACAGGCCAAAGTTATAGTTTAGTCACTACATTATAAGGTACATATTACAACAACATACATAATATACTACCCCTTAAAACTCATGTCGGATCTCTCAGTTAACCGTTAGTCTCCTTCTCAATCCATCCACCAACAAAGCTTTCCAAGATTCCGGAAGTACGTCTTGTCTTTAGTCGTTTCTGGATCGCGAACATGAACTCCTTGCTTCTTTCAACATCTTTCTTCGTCCAAAATCTTGTGTTCATCCCTGGATTAATCCTGTTGATCCTGAACTCCTTGACTCTATAGTCCAATCCTTCATCAATCTATGTAGAGTGCCATCACTGAACTTGTGGATCTCATTGAACCTCATGATCATCTGAACACCGTATTTATCCCTAAATGTGACGGCCCTTGGAGAATCAATTACTGTGTAGTCATGCTTAAACTCATATCCAGTGGCCTCCCATCGAGGTTTGGTGAGGTTTATCTGCGTCTGGTAACTCTCAATCCCCAGTTGGAAGTCTTCTACGTGTTGTCTGATAACCAAGTTTCTGGTCCATAGGTTGATAGTGGTAGAGAGAATATTTTTGTCTTCGGGTGATAGGTGGTTTCCAAAAGAGACCATTGAAGATTCAACAAGTACAGATCTTCAAAGTCACTAGGGTATGTGTATTTGAAGTCCCTTTCTGCTATTACATATTCTTTGAGATCAGCTCATCGAAGGACTATTTTCTTCATGTAGTTGTACCCATATAGTGAAAAGACTTCTGATTCGACGAACACTAAGATACGTTATTAGTCCGTACTGCTCGGTTTATCTTTCTCCTTTAGATGAAAATCTATCAATATAGAATCGTTGTATTTGAAACCACCAGTGAGAGGTACCATACATAGCTGCTATGTCATACTTGCACTCCTCTTCAATCCAGAACTGATCAGGCACTAATTGCTCCAAGCCGACATCAGGATAATATGCCACCTTCATCTTTGAGATTGACAAAGCATGTCTGCCAACCTTGTGACCATATCATAGATACTCCAGGTCTTTGTTGAAGAAGAAGTCTGGTTGAATGGTTACATGACCTGGTTCACCACCAAGTGGAAGTGGCTTGCTGACGTTGTATCTGAGAATTGCATCATCCACTCGATCGGTGAGAAGCTTGTGGCATTCTTCCATCCGGAACTGGAGATGAACTACTACGTCGGATGAAAGACTTTGACAATTTTTATGCAGTGCCTTCCAGTCTTATGGAGTGAGTTCAAGTCTCTTGCATTTACAATACCAATCCATAAAATGTTCGCGATATCACCGTCGAGCAAGTAAAGAGTTTTCTCTGGTGACGGTACATATGTAGACCTTTAAGAGCAATGTCCCAGTTATTAGTTAGTACAAATGAAAAATCAGATGAAATGGAAATAGTCCCCATGCAGGTTCCGGAAGTAGCATGAGGTGAATCTTCGTGAGAGGTTTCTAACCCAACTCTCCCTGCATTCAAGTTGACTGTATGGATATTTATTAACGTTCCTACATCATCACCACTAGAATAATGCTTGCTCATACGTCATCGTTTCATCATCCATATAAAGATCATCAGGAATCGTTGTGATTGAAGGCTTAATCCGGTGTCAGTCATTGACCTAAGCAGAGTATAAACAAGCTGAAGCAGCTTGTATATTGAGGAACTGGGTCCGCGATGCATGTTGACTGATCTCCAAATGAGTGTATAAGGACGAAGGAGCGGAGGAGGAGCTTTGAGCCGAATTGTGAGTCTCCGGTTATGCTAGAAGCCCCTTTGATGCACCTAAACGATAGAGGAAGGAGGTGTTGTGTAAAGGTGAGACCTCAGGCAGAGAGTCTTTGAGAATCTATGCTTTCTTTCTTTCTTCTTAGAGTTATGCTAGGTAGGTAATCCTGCTTATCCGCCTTGTCTTCATTAGAATGCTCAGGTTCATCACGAAGGATGGAGTTCTGCAAAGCTTCAAGCGCAATTCGGTGATCTGCGTGACCCTGATTGTATTTCTCTTCCAAAATGCGTTAAACCAGTATTTCCATCATGTCTGAAGTTGGAAGATCCTTCAAGCGAGCATGCAGAGGGGCTCTCATTACTTGCCAAACTAATGCAGTAACCACCTCTTTCACTGATTCATTAATCTTTCGGTCAATCTCCTCGAATCAATAAACTCCACCGTCCTTGCTCTCTGATCATTTTGGCAAGTCCAAAGTTTCCAGCTTATTAAGCATGTTCCCCTGCTTTCCCCTAATCGTGCTATCCAGGGTTGATTTTCCTCCACCAATTTGCTATAACTGTCACGTTCACGTACCACATAACGCATTGATGATGGCGCATCTGACCGTTCCTTGTTGTGGTTAAGGTGGTAGTGGAATATTTGTTGTTGTTGTTGTTGTGGTTGTGGTCATGGTGGTTGGAAGTGGCCAGTAAACATTAGGAGAGTTGGGTCTAGGCAAGGGATTGATCACCGGCGATGTCATAGGAGGGATGACAGAGGTGTCTTGTTGATTGTTACGTATACCATTGATTCAGCCTCAAAGACTGCCATCAGTCTTCTTATTATCGCATCGACGGTTTATCATCAATGAATTGATCGACATAGCTGAAATATTTGGTTAGGTTTTGGAGAGAATACAACGTCCCTGTAGAGCTGACAGGTTCTTCTGGGATCATCTGTTCATCAATTGTCAGCTTAAGATTCTCTTGAACTTCAGGGTATGCAGTGGCAGTAAACCCTTCATCCATAAGCTCAGGTTGTGGTTGACTAGAGGCATCAGTGATCTCAACTTCCGAGTGTTCAAGGTTTGGTCCAGCGAGAATACTAGGAGTTGGTAGAGGTTGAGACTCTGCTACATTATCAGGGTTTGATCTAGCCTGACCTTCATCTTGATTACCAAGGTCTGGTCCAGCCTGGCCTTTGTCTTGAGCCCCACTTCTAACCACTAGAGGCACTTCTTCATCAGACTCCGTGTCACTGCTGGTAAAGCCAAGTTCAGCATACATGGAAGAAGACTCTTCATGGCCCGTTTGTTCAGATGGTATGGGAGTACATCTTTGAAAGATGTACTGATCAGCAGGGCAATTTTTCTTTAGAGTCTGAAGGTTTAGAAGAACTTCAGCAGCTTGTTCTTTACCTACTTTCCCTTTTTCCCTTTCCCGACACCTCTGGTAGCGGTTGGAGTTTCCCAGTATCAGGTTCCCTGAATACCACCGGAGGTCGTGGACCCCGTTGAGATGGATATGCATCAGTTAAGCTCTCTTCTAGAACCTTTTTCAAAATCTCCTCCTCTATGTCTTCAACCCTGGGTTTGGTAGCCAGGACCCCTTCATCAATGAACTCATCCACCAACTGGTGAGAAGTCTTAACAGATCTCTTCTTAATCACTTTCCCCACCTTGGCACGCTTGGCTGGGGGTGGAACCTCAGACGACTCCGACAAATCACACGGCTTACGTTTCTTCTCTTTAGGCTTGACCGGTGTAGGTTTTGGTTTCTTAGTTGCGGCTTTAGGTTCGGTCGGTTTAGCTTGCTTGGTTTGAACTTCGTTTGGTGGGTTTTGCACTTTAGGTGCAGGAGATTCAGTTCACATCAATTCTTCACCCTCCCAGATATCTTTGATGCCTTGCAACTTTCTTCAGATAAGCATCGTAATAGTCTGATCCTTGAATGACATCATTGATGATTAATATTGGTAATAGTCAATCCCAAAGGATGATGATGGCTTTCTCGTTTGGACCCCTTAGCACTGAACTTGAGATTACCTAGTACAGGTTCCTCTGTAGGCAAATGGAGTGGGGACTCGGGTCTTGGGTGGAAGTTGTGCAGCCGTTGCAGGTGAAATATGATCAACTTAGTGAACCTAATACTCGGGATAAGGATTACAGTTGCTTTCTTCTTCCCTAAAGTATGTTGTGCCAGATTCCTTTTATCCTCTATGAAGGTGTGGATGGATTGAGTAAATTCTTCCCACATCCTTCAGAATAGTCATGTTGAAGACTCGATTGACCACACCCCAAAGGATTTGTAGCACTGGGGCTCTTGGCCTTTCAAATCCCGATGTCTTTCCCATGAGGCACATATTGATTATAGTTGTGAGTGCTCTCCATGGTTGAAACATGTCATTAGTAGTGACAATAGACATGTGTTTGACTTCCTTTGGATACCCCAACTCATTGACAAATTCGATAAGAGTATCAGGAGTTGGAGGAGGAGAAAAGGCCCGGTTGTTGTCCACTGGCGTGATCTTGAAAGCTCTCTGAATGTGTCCTTTAATATATCAAACCAATGCTCGTCCAGTTGACACTTATAGCACCCGGCTTTATTGTCAAAGTAAACCGTATCCCATAATTGTTGAATATAGATAGCCGGTATAGTTGAAAAAGCTGTAAAAGCTCTGAAGAAATTCGTTTTCTTGAGAATGTCCACGGCAATCTTGTAAATTGGGCTGGGTTGAGACTTTTCTTCATTCAGATAGTAGTTACTTTTTCCAATTGGCACCCATCGAATTGCGTGTAATATAGTTCATATCCTGAACGTAAAAACGTGGTGCCATTGCGGGTGATGTTCAGCATCAGCCATTGTATCTGCACAGTTACAATCACAGAAGAGCGAACATGCAGATAGGAATTGTTAGATGAGAGTAGATGCTCGTAAGTTAAGCACGTATGCACAAGATCCAAGATAAAGGACCCTTAAATCATGTTATGGTGTAAATCAATGAGTTTGAGCAACTCTTGAATCAAGGGATGTTAATTCATCAAAGAGAGGACATGACACACCGGTTTAATCACAAGATTCAATGGTTGTTTACAATCAATGCAAGATAAAACACAGTGAACACTTTTACACTAGCAAGATGCAAGATTTAAATCAAGCAAGTAGCAATTACCCCAAAACGCAATGGACAAGCAACTCTTAGAACCTCCAAACGCAATGAATGTTTTATAAGCTAATATCAAAATGCAGTGAGATCAAAAACGCAACCATAATCAAAACGCAGTGAGCTCAAAACGCAATCATCAAAACGCAGTTAGCAAAACGCAGCCATCATCAAAACGCAACAATCAAAGCGCAATGATTATAATATTCAAAAATATCCAAAACGCAACCATTTTAGAAAATTTTGAAATAGGGTCTTCAATATTTTAATATTAAAAATTTCTTCTAAGCAAAACGCAACAATTGCGTTTTGCCCCTGTTTAATATTAAATTACTAAAACGCAAGATTTATCCAATTAGTGAAAGAACTATTAAAGTATCTAGCTTCCATGGATACATTCGAAAAATAAACTTCCAATTTAAATAAATTTTATGTTGTCCTACGGTAGGCTTATAACCGGAGTACAATTTAAGAACGGATATTGGTTGAGATGGTTTGATGTGCTCTCTTGATTTATAAAATGAGAATGTTTTGGCTTTCCCATTTTAACTCCAAAGAAAGGGAAAAACTTTTTTGATACATAAAAATCAAGTGGTTTCATCGAATCAATTACTATTTATTAACTGAAATACTACTCTTTTTAAGTAAAAATGTTCGGTTGCGGTTTAAAAAAACTACTCTTTTAGTGAAAATATGCGGGCTGGGATTTTGTAGAAGGGATAAATTCGACAATCTTTTAGGTAATAATGAGTTGATTGGGGCAATATATATACAAGCAGATGGGTCTCGGATGGGTGTGCAGTAGGTGCCGACATGGCTTTCACTTAAAAGGGGCCACATTATTAGTAGTTTTGCATTAAATACGTATAATACTATACGTATATGAGCCATATAATTCAAGTTTATATGCAATTTCTTTTTAGTTTACAAGTGTAATAAGACCTCTATGTTGTTATTGCCTAGGGCCACCGAAAACCACGAGACAGCTCTGTATACAAAGTTAAGATCAACATAGACCAATTATTTGTCATAGATCCAATGAATCAATCTCAATTATCTATTTTTTCATCAAAAATAAATAAAACCCACTTTCAACCTCTTTTTTAAAAATAAAATATCTTACAAACGGTAAATCGTCACACGACAAAAAATACACCATCGCGACGAGTATTTTTTTATCTTTCAGTAGACAGGTGACACGATATACTTTCGAGAAACTTTTTTTTGATTTTTTTTAGTCACGAATTCCGAAAATCATATATGATTCGTATAACGGGTCATATATGATTCGTATAACGGGTCATATATGATTCGTATAACGGGTCATATATGATTTCATAAAATCATATATGATTTGTGATTCCGACGAACTTTTTTTCAATTTTGTTTCAGTCACGAATTGCGAAAATCATATATGATTTCATAAAGTCATATATGATTTCATAAAATCATATATGATTTCATAAAATCATATATGATTTGTGATTCCGACGAACTTTTTTTCAATTTTGTTTCAGTTACGAATTGTGAAAATCATATATGATTCGTATGACGAATCATATACGATTTGTATAACGAATCGTATATGATTTCATAAAATCATATATGATTTCATAAATCATATATGATTTCTTAAAATCGCATGACTTCATAAAATCATTAAAAAAGTTCGTCGAAAGTACATAGTGTCGCCCCTTTATAGAAAGATAATTTAATTCTCGTCGCGATGATATGTTTTGTTTTGCGTAACGATTAACAGTGTGTGAGATATTTAATTTTTAAAAAATAGGTGAAAAGTGAGTTTTTTTATTTTTGATTAAAAAATGAGTGGCTATGATTGGTCATTGAGTCTATGGCAAATATTAAGTCTATATTGAACTTTTGGCCAAACTTGATACACTTTTAGGGCCCGTTAAGATAGGATTGGATTTGAATTTGAGAAAAGTTTGATAGAAAATTAGAAATGGTTTGATAGAAAATTAAGAAAGAGAAAATTAATTATTATTGTAAAAATATATTATATATTTTATAAATTGATTTAATTAAAATATATTAGTTTTGAATAAAATATTAGAATGAAATAGGAAATCATATACATGTTAAGAATTTTTGACAAATTAAAAAATTATACTTAATTAGTAGGAATAGTCAAAACCCAAGACAATATCTAGAATTGGAATTTAGAGTCCATGGTAGTGCGTGAATCTAAATAAGAACAACCAAACAAATTATTTCACATATCTTTCAGCCCAAAGTACCCCACACCCGGATACCAAACGCGCCCTTACTTTTTAGAAATGACCTAGTGGTGAGCATGATTCGGTTTGGTTCGGTTTTTGTATAAAACCGAAACCGAACCGAAAAATTTCGGTTTTTGACTTTTAGAAACCGTTCGGTTTCGGTTTTGTGTCGGTTTGGTTTTTCGGTTGTCGGTTTTTTCGGTTTCTATACGATTTATCGAGCTTTGCTTCCACAAAGTCGATTTGGAATATACCATAAACCAACACCTTTAAAGCTTTAAAGAAACAATCCAAACAAGAAAATAATAACACAACAATGATAATAAGAAAAATCAATTACAAATACATTCCAAATACATAAGGGGTTTACATTTTCATACTCAGATTAGTCACTTTTACCAATTTGGCCTAGTTGGTGCACAAAGGACGATATGGTGTGCTATTTGGATGTTTTATGCACCAAATAATTAATGCTCCATTAATCCCCATTCACCCATATACCTATCATCTTTCATTATCACCTCACCCACTCATTTACTATCACTACGTGGCAACATTTTATTGGCTTATAAATTAAATATGGTGCTCAAAGTAGTCTTGGTGTAGCAAATTTAAAATATGGTGCGCTAAATTCACATTTTGCGCACCAAAATTGACGTTGCAACATCTTATTGACTTATAAATTAAATATGGTGCTCCAACATAATTTATTTTGTATTTGGTGCGCTAATATGTACTTTGGTGCGCAAAATATGTTGAATGCGCACCAAAATGGCCAAAATCTCAAATACGGTTTGAATACATCTTTTTACGTAAACACACTAAAAAATACGACCATTTAATTAATTTCCTCTAATGAATAAGTTAGTTATTCGTGTAAAAGTATTTTAAAATGTTTTGTGTAGATCTGTCCATAGTTTTTATTTAACGACAAATAGTCATTGATACACGTTCTTAACAATATTTAAAAGCATCCATGGTGGGATATCTGGGGCACACTTGGTCAAATCAAAGGACTAGTGCATTCACTAACACATGTACATTGTACAATATGGAAAACTTGATTGATCTTAGCTTTAAGAAAGTTTTATGTGTCATTTTCATTAGTTTTATGATTTTGTTGTTTAAATGATTATTCTTAGTTGTATATTTATTTAATTTGACTACTAAATATGATTTGACGATGCAGGCATGCAATTCCAAGAAGTACAATCTGTTTATGTTCAGAGTGCGGAGAAGTATTCCCAAAAAAGGAAAGCTTGGAACATCATCAAGCTGTTAGGCATGCTGGTAAAATTTTCAATTTCTGTTTTCTTTATAAAATAAGAGGTATCTAGAATTATTTATTGTATTGATTAAAAAAATATTACAGTATGCAACTAGCTGGAACTATGGAGAAATTAACTAACCGAAAGATTTGGACCACTGCATGTTAAAGAGAAAGAACAACTAATTTATGAGTATGTGTTTGTCGTTATTGTAGCTTGAGGGGTGTTTGTTTCGGCTTATGAAACATAAGTGTATTTGACCTTATATTTCATAAGCCTTAAATTTTCAGCTTATTTTAAGACTTTTGAGCTTATATAATTTTATTATGATATGATAACTTATATTTCATAAGCCTTAATATTTTGGCTTATTTTGAAACTTTTGGGACTTATGTAAGTTTATTATGATATAATAAATTTATATAAGACCCTAAGTCTCAAAATAAGCTTGAAAATTGGGACTTATGAATTATAAGTTCAAATAAGCTTATGTTTCATAAACCGAAACAAATACCAATGAATAAAAACTATACTAAATAAAAGTGAAACTATTTTTGTAACAAAAAAGTACACTCATAAAACTTGGTAATAGTACTAAATTTTGGGCCTATTAGTTTGTGCATTCAAGGGACATTTTTAGTTTTAGTTTTTGGGCCATAATCAAAGAGTTCATATGTGAGTTAAAATGTGACATAAGTATATGTTTTTATGGCATAAACATGACATTTCTGTTATGTATTTATTCTAATCTGTTATTTACCGAATGCCTGACCAAAAGGATATACATGAAGTAACTTTAGCGTCTATGCTTGGACAAGTGTTTGCTTTACTTCCCATGGGTAATCATGAAACCTCATTCCTTTTGGGACCATTTCCATTAATTCTAAATCTGCCTTCATTTTCCCATTGAAGTGTCAAATTCATTCCCACTACTATCCACGTACTAAATGTTTAGATATCACCATGTGCTATATATGTAACCCAAATGTCTGTTCTAACATGATTGTCGAGTTAATAATTAGATTTTTATTTTATAAAGCGCATGTCAATTTGGTCAAAAACATTTATCTAAGGTTAGACACACATTTTAAAATGAAAACTGAGATTATACTTTTAAGACGGAGAGAGTGGTAAACTGTACTACTTTATATTGCAGTTATTTCTGTAAGCATAACTTTTTTTCATATATAGTAAGATCAAGTCTTGTTATAAACTTATAATACAGAGTATTAAATATGAAACATTGGAAAATAATTTACATGCAACTTATTTTTGTTTTGATTTGATTTGATTTGGTAGTATTGGAGCTAGGACCCGAAGATTCAGGTCGAAACATAGTAGAGATAATATTCAAATCCAGCTGGCAAAACAAGAACCATCCGATCTTCACAATTGACCGCATCTTAAAAGTCAACAACACACGTCGCACTATCCAACGTTTCGAAGACTGTCGTGAAACTGTCAAAATCCAAGCCACACTCGCATCCACCGCCACGCGCTGCGCTGCCGATGGCAACGAGCTCCTCCGCTTCCACTGCACCACCGTCACCTGCTCGCTGGGCTTGAACTCCTCGTCCACCTTATGCTCCTCCGTCCCCGGCTGCGGTGTCTGCACCGTCATCCGCCATGGTTTCACCGGAGATGGTGGTCGGAAAGGGGTGTGTACGACTGCTAGCAGTGGACGTGCGCATGACGCGCTGGTGGGGGTGGCGCGTGGGGTTAGAGCCATGCTTGTTTGTAGGGTGATAGCAGGGAAAGTGAAGCGCGTGGATGAGGATGGGAGTTATGATTCGGTTTGTGGGATTACCGGGTCGTATTCGGGTATTGAGGAGTTGTTTGTTTATAACCCGAGAGCCATACTTCCTTGTTTTGTTGTTATTTACAAGGCTATGGAAAGCTGATGTCATCATGTTTTTTTAAGTAATAAAGATGTTTAGTTTTTAGTTAATCTTTGATTAATGGAACCTAGACTTTATTATGGTGACATTTATTTGATGTTTTACTTTGTATATATGAGTTTTTTTATATTGTTGGATTTGTATTTTGTTTAGACAACCTTCAGGTCATTTAATAAGTGTTTTTAGTTTAGTTTGGCTCAAAATGGTTTGTACTTTGGAGTTTTCTACTCTTTCTATGTAAAACTAGTTGCATGCCCGCGCATAGAGGCGGCGATAAAAATTGCTAACCCAACTCACTTCGCAATTCCCTACCCGCTTAGAGAATTCGTTTGTTTGGGTTTTCGTAGCTTTCCCGC
>BQNB010124924.1:0-19858 GCA_026074375.1 Tanacetum coccineum
TTTAAAGAGCTGTAGTCGTTGTTTGAGTGGTCAAATGTCTTTGAAAAGCATTTTTTGATGAAGTATTGTGTAATTTAGAAAAACAAGCACCATGAAAAATAAGATTTCTCTTATTTTGACACATAAGCGTACTGACACGTACACTTATGGGATATAGGAAGCACGGGTTGTGATGCAAAGTAATCACAAGCCTTTGCATAGTCATAAAGTAGACCATGCCCGAGAATAATTTCTTGTTATGAGGTCAAGTTTTCTTTTTGAAATACTTGCCTTTAGGATGATTACCGGGTTGCTATCTGAAATAATAGCAAGCCATTTTGGCATGTTTTGAAAGCTTTGAACTTCTGCTCGAACTTCATTTACAGTCTCGTATCATTATTAAATGACATTTCTAAGGCCGTAAATGTTATCGATTTTCAGAAGACATGCCAGAGGTACATATTTTTATATTTTTCTGATTTTTTAATTTTTTATTTTGTTTTTGAAAATTTTTATATAAAAGGAATTTTTTTTGTTTTTATGTTTTCTTATGTACATATGATACAGGATATGAGTTACCACCATTACTCGTCCGTTTCCTCTGCCAGACATTTCAACGTTTCCAGAGACATGCTTCTCATACCGAGCTTTTCGATCAAGAAGTTGAATCTTTCTCTAGGCAAGGGTTTGGTGAAGATGTCAGCCAGTTGGTATTCAGTCCGGACAAAGTATAGCTCCACAATTCCATTCTCTACTTGCTCCTTTATGAAATGGTAGCGAACATCGATGTGCTTGGCTCGTGAGTGTTAAACATTGTTGCAGCATAAATCAATCACACTCTTGTTGTCGCAGTACAAAGGAATCTTATTGAATTGAAAACCATAATCTGTTAGATGTGAACGCATCCATAGGATTTCAGCACAACACCCAGATAAGGCAATATATTCAGCCTCTGTACTCGAGATGGCAGTGCACTTTTGCTTCTTGGACAACCAGCTAACAAGTTTATCACTTAAGAACTGAGCACTTCCTGATGTACTACGTCTAGTATCCTGAAAATCCGCGTGATCTGCATCTGCATATGCTGTCATAGACATACCAGTATCCTTCGAGTACCAGAGACCCATGTTAATGGTTCCCTTTATGTATTGAAAGATCCACTTAACCGCATTTAAGTGCTTTTCGATAGGCTTTGCCTAATACCGGGCACATAAGCAGACTACATAAATAAGGTCTGGTCTATTGGATGTCAGATACATGAGGGATCTAATCATACCATGGTAAAGTGTAGCATCAATCGAGATCCCCTGTAGATCTTCATCTAATTTACTATTTTCTACCATAGGTGTGTCTACAGAATCACTAGTTAGCATACCATATTTTTTAACAATTTCAGAAGCATATTTAGATTGATTTATAAAGATGCCTCTGGGACTTTGAGAAATTTGTAATCCTAAAAAGAATGACATCTGCCCCCATCATTTACATCTTGAACTTAGTGGTCATCTAATTAGCAAACTCGTTATACATAGCAATATTAGTGGATGCAAATATTATATCATCAACATAAATTTATATCAGTAATAAGTCGTTCCCAGCTTGCCGTGTGAAGATTGTTGGATCAACGCACCTGTGGAGAAATGGTGTGAGATTAGGAAGCTTGACAGCATGTCGTACCATGCACATGGTGCTTGTTTGAGACCGTAGAGGGCCTTTTTCAGCTTGTACACATGCGATGGGTTGTCCTGATCAACAAATCCTTCTGGTTGAGAAACATAGACCTCTTCTTTGAGCTCGCCATTTAAGAAAGCTATTTTGACGTCCATTTGGTAGATCGTTTATATTCTTATGAGCGGCATTGGCTATGAAGATTCAGATAGCCTCTATTCTAGAAACCGAAGCAAATGATTCCTCAAAATCGATTCCCTCTTCTTGCTTGAATCCTTGAGCAACTAGTATAGCCTTTTTCTTTATTACCCCGCCAAATTCATCCGTCTTGACTTTATAAATCTATTTAAGTTTGATCAATAACACTTTATCTGGACACAACACCAATTCCTAAACTTCTAGTCTTTGAAATTCATGAATTTCTTCTTGCATTGCATCTATTCATGACGGTTCGGTCATTGCTTGTTTGAAGTTCTTTGGTTCTACAGAAGTTAGGAAGGCATCAAAGTAACACCACATGGCGTCAGTTTGGAATTGCTTTCTCGTAGAGACAGAGCGAGAAGGATCGCTGATCACGTTTGCTATAGATGATCCTTAGTCCATTTACCAAGTTGTTCAAATAGAGTGTGGGTTTGTCTCACATTTGATGATGACCCTTGAAAAGTTGATTCTTCATGAGGAGATTCATTAAGTGGATCATCACGAAAGATTGGTATTTTTGGTGATTCTTTAAAACCTTGAGAAATGTTTGGAGATTGTTCTTGTTCTTGTGTTGATGGAGTACTTATTGATGGAGCATCCTGGTCAATGAAAGTTGACACAGGAGATTCGGCTAAAACAACAGCTCTCAGAGCAGCAGCTTCTTGAACTGGAGAAACAACAATTGATGGAGAATTGAAGTATGGGTTAAAACAAGTGATCTCAATCATCTCTATTTGGTAGAATACAAGGTTGTTGAGAAACAGGGTTTGGAACGAGTCCTGAACTGGATGTTGCAGTAGTCATAGAATGAAGCCTGGGTCCTGAACTGAATTGTTCAAGAAGCCATTGTTGTCAGCTCATCAAATGTCACATGAATTGTTTCAATAATTTTCCAGGTTCTTTTGTTGTAGATTCTGAACGCTTTCTTTGCGGGCGCGTAACCAACAAAAATACCAATGTTAGCTTTTGCATCTAATTTCTCCAGGTCGTCATTGTCATTGGTTGGATAACAGAGTGCACCAAAGACATGAAAGAATGATAAATCCGGTTTCTTATCTTTCATAAGCTCATATGGAGTTTTGTTGTATCGACGGCGGATGAATGAACGGTTTTAGGTGTAGCAGGCTGTATTGATTGCTTCGGCCCATAAAAATAATGGAGCTTTTGAAAATATTAACATTGTACGAGCAACTTCTACAAAAGTTCGGTTTAGCCTTTCGACAACGCCGTTCTGCTGAGGAGTGCGGGCAACAGATGTTTGATGCGAGATGCCAACATTTTCATAAAATTCATGAAGTGTCTGATTGACAAATTCGGTTCCATTCAACTTTTTTCATGCAACCAAACTCTAAGTTTTTCCTCTTTAGGTTTGAAAGATGGTACTCTTTCACTTAAGTTAAAGAGTAACTGCACTGGACATTAAGAGTTTGTTTCGCATTCATCTAGGTTAGTAATACTTCCATTTGAAACCATTAGGGGTACATTGCAACCATGTTGTGCTACAGTGAACATCTTCCAGTAGTGATCCACCTAAGACCAACAGTCTTGAAAGTTCTACCCGTAAAGCATTTCCACCAAAGACCAGATAAGGAGTGTTTTGGTTTCTCATAGCACACGGAAGACTTATTGGGAGAAATCCTATATCCTTTAGAGATCTATCTTTTAGGTTTGATTACATTATTTATCTTTTCTACAGGTTTGATGTTGTTTCTAGTCTTAGGGGATTGAACCTTAATGCGAGAGTTCACCTCTTTCAGGAATTTTGTTAAACAGCATCGAATTTGCATTTAAAGACATCATTCGACAAGTTGAAACAAACAAAAGTGTTTGGCATTCCTAAAAGGAATTAGAAATTCCCTAGAGTGAATCTACTAGTGGCAACACCATTTAACATTCCACCCACTACTATTGCCTTAAATACAGAAAACTCTTAGTATGCTTGGATTGTTTGCACCCTAGCTTTTTTGGTTTGCTACCATTAGTAGTTATTTTCTAAAGTAGTAGTATGCAATACACTAGGTTTACATTCATATTTTTGTCTTAGTGACATTTTCTTAGCACTCTCAAGATAGTAAATATGACCATGTCCATTTGAACCCAAACGAGTCTTTAAAACAAGTCTTAATGACCCAGATGCAATCACATATGAGTTATTACAAACACATATTTTTCCAACTTAGGCAAATAAGAGAAGTGACGATTGGTTTAGATAAACGTTATTCAAATCAACTTTGGGAGGCAAACGCGTGGATTTAGAAAAATTAGGTCGTTTAGATTTAAAAACGCATATGTTTCTAACAACTGATTGGTTTCTGGGTGGTTGTAAAACCAAACCGTTTTTCCCCCAAGATTGATGATTTTTGCAAAACTTATGTATCCACGCTATTTCCTTTTAACTTTCTTAATTTGTTTTTCAATGCTACATTCGCAAAAACCTTATCCCGAATCTAAGCCTTTAAATCAGCATTTTCAACAATCTTACTATTTATTTGAGCAATCAGTGAGTCATTATGGTCTTTTGTCTGATCTCGTATCTTTTTGATAGAATCGTAAAGATCTTTGTAATTCTGTTTCAAATGCTCATTTTCCTTATGCAACTTCTCATTCTCTGCAAGTAATTTAGCCACACTATGTTCCAATTCGATATGGATTGTTTCAAGTACCTCAATTTCCTTTTTAATCTTGGCTTTATTACTTGTTTCATTCAAACTTTGACCATGTTGCTCGTATTTTAAAGCTTGATTTTGATATTTAAGTTCCTTGATAAGATCAATGTGCCTTCCTATTCATGATGATATCGTGTTTGAAGTTGGGCAACGGTCTTTTTTAGGAGAAATATTTTTCGACATCGAGAGATTGGTTTTGAAAATTTAGTTGTCATGTTACAAATGATGGATCAAGTAAAGGACATGAGAACCTGACATTTTTTTAGCATTCTGGTTAATCTATCCTCCCCTAGCACACATATTTGTTTGAATCAGTATTTAGTATGTGATATCAACTTTTTTCTAAAAAACAGATGATGTGTCCATAAATGGGTTCAGATTGCAAATATATAGTTGTTGTTTCATAAGCAAGTACAATTATGTTGATGCCCAAGTCAATTATACCTCAGCATATTGGTTCTTTGCATTCGCTGGGTTTGATAACTGCATCCTCAGCATGTGTATCATTCCCGAATCTGCTGCTTGTAACATGCTTTTCTGATTTATATCCTACTACTGCTTTCTGGTAACAACCCAAATCAACATCTAATTCTTTATCCAATCAACCTTTCCCCTCTTTGACTGCTATCTGTATTTTATTCATCCTGCTGTCAGAACTCAACTCTCGTTTGATAGTTGATGCTCTTTAATTTAATGAACTTCTTAACAGTCCATGTGAGATGATCAATGTATCATGAAATTATCGAACCTCGGTTTCGAGTGGTATCTAAAAGTTACTTTGAGTATCATTTGACCATCATCAATCATTAAAAATTAAGTATCAGAAATTGATGAACAGCTAAAACTGTTTCTTGAGTTCTCTAAAAGCATCCATGGATCTAGTTTCTTGAAATTCTTCTTTGTCAAGTTGCTTTTCTAGTTGATCTAAGTTTAGTTACATTAAGCATGTGAAAGTCTGAACATCTTGATCAAAGAGTGTCGCAAATGCCCGTTCGAATCATCCCTTGAATTTTAATTCATTGTATGAAAGATCTTGGAGAAATTAATGAAGTAGTCAAAAAGATGCCATGCAACTTTCCTTTGCTTTGACTTGCATTTGTTGCAACTGATGCAGCTCTCTCTCTTGTGATATAGAATTCAAAAGATTTCATTTTAATGAGATAAGAAAAAAGTTGATTCGGTGATCAGTGATTGGGAGGTTGTTGTTTTAAAGTGAACGGTTTGATTAATGTAATAGAGTCTTTGAAATACACGTGATTTTACAATTCTTGATAATAGCCGGAAATCAAAGTTTTCCACGAGATTTTTTAAACAAATCAAAGTTAAAAAACCGGATAATTCTCCGAATAAAAGTGTAAAGTATCTCCCTAGTAAAGCGTATAAAACCACCAAAGCAAAAAAAAAAAAAAGAAGTGTCTACATTCAACGCTGTAGCTATAAATCGCCTGTGCTATAAATCTGCTTGTTGCGTTAAATAAATTCGCCTGTGCGTCTTAATAGCCTACACGTATAATTTCCCTAGCACGTATAATTACGCGCTGACGTGAACCACGTATAAATCGCTCTGAACAAGTAACGTATAGTTCGCCTTAACAATTACGTATAACTCGCCTGACCAATTACGTATAACTCGCCTGACCAATTACGTATAACTCGCCTGACCAATTACGTATAACTCGCGTTAGGAAATTTACGCATAAATCGCCTTAGCAAATACGTATACTTTTCGCCTGAACTATACGTAACTTTCGCCCAATAACACTTTCGTAACACAAAAAACCAAAAATCTTTAAAAAACTTCGCTTTTTGACGTTATTTTATTATATATTAAAACTTTATTATACTCCTATTATTTTCTGTACTTCTTACCTATCTATGACTATTAGAACCCTTAAAAAAACACAAACTTTAAACGTTTATTGACACGAAAAATTTGAAATCAAAATTCTTGGTACAAAACCCTTTTTCTAACCCAAAAGATTCAAAAAGATGAAATTTTTTATGGCTTTTCAAAGATTTTCTTGTACTTCTAGCCTAAACTAAAATAAATAAAGAAGAAAGTTTAAAGCTTTATGGCTTTTAAACCCTTAAAAGATGAAAACCTTTTGATAGGTTCGAACCAAAATACACGAGTAAAATGAGTAACAAACACACACAAAACCTTCACAAACACCTCATGGCTCTGATACCAATTGTAGAATATCTTAACTCATATAGTATGGGATTCATCTAGAGTTTTAGAGAGAGAAATAAGTGGTTGGATGAACACTTAGAGAGAGAAACAAAGAAAGAACAATTAGATTAACTATGTGAGAAAATAAACAACCAACACCCTCTCATGTGTGGAGAGGGTATAAATACAATGGATAGTGGCCGGCCATGGGCCTCATAAGAGGCTTTCCATGGGCTTTAGCCCGGTTAGCTTTCTATCTTAACTATTTCGACTTAACACTAGAGAAACGAAGCTACTACTAACTATATTGGAAGTGACTGATACTTTTCGTATTCATAACACCACCATATTCTCCAAGAGTTGCTAACCCTCTACCTTCACCACCTCAATCACCAAATCTACTTAGGGACCAAATGGTGAATGAAATCAATGAGCATCATCACTAATCAAATCTCATTGAAACAAACCTTAAAAATGCAACCAATGCTCCTACACCATCACCCTACATCCACTTACACACATCCAATGAACTTCTTAACCCTATTTTTAGACCAAGTAATGTTCCTTAGGAGCTTATTGTCCTTGTTGCATATACAATCACAACCAAATTTAATCCTTAAGAAATGATCTCAAATGGATCGAGTTTCTACTCACACGACCTCCCCTCCGAGTCTACGTCCTACAAAAAAATGCACCACCAAACACACCACTACCAACTTCTCCATAATCACCACCACAATTAAACATTCTTAATGTTTAATTAATTTTCAATTAAAACTCCACCATCCTTTTGCTAGCAAATTCTATAGATCTTGAATCATCTAGGATTTTAGTATGTTTTATGTAATTTTATGCATGTCTCTCTTTTGTATGCTCTATGTTGTATTTTCATACTTGTTAAAGTATGAATTGTATGATTTTTAATTTTAATGCATGAATTTTAATTCTATGTCTTGATTGTGGTGTTTAATTTATTTATGGTGGTTGATTTATTTTTTTGTGGTTGATATATTAGTGCACATTGTTTTAGCTAATCAAATTTATAGCCACTTTATATATATTTTTTGGGACATTGCTACTAGTTAGGTATATTGCACTTGTACACTAACTCGTTTTTGTAGCTCGTCACCATAGCTCGATTCCTTGGTGCCCTCAACAAGGGGGAGCACACATTACGGGAGAGCATTTAATTTCGTCGAATTATTCAATCTATCAAATCGACGAATAATCTTTTTGTTTCGACAAAAGGAGGGAGAAATGGATCAAAAAACTCATTAATAACTCGTAAACTATATTTTTACATATAATTAGATTTATATTTTGTAATCATCAAAAAGGGATAGATTGTTAATACAAAAAATGTCTAAAAACATTATTCATATTTTTCGACCTCTCTACGTTTTGATAATGACAAAATGTAAAAACGTTCTACGTTAAAAATAAACGTATACAAGTTATTAGTCATATAACTTCTAGATTTCGACGACGTAAAATCACATCACGGTATGTACAAACAAGTATTACACTTGTATAATGATCAAGGAAATAATTTTTTTCTTAAACTTTACATTTTTACAAATGTGACAAAATATTTTGATCCGTCCAAACTACACCTTAAAATATATATAATATGTAATAAAATATAAAATATATATAGTAAGAATAGTCTAAAAGCAGAATCAATAAAACCGAGAAGTAGATATAGGAATTGTTCCCGGGGTCGTTTATCCCCAACGAGGCTGTACTGGAAAATCGATACAGTCGGAAGATTTGAGTTTGAAGGAGAGAAATGATTTGAGAGTGCAGGAAGTTAAATTAAACAATAATAAACCAAAACGTTTAAGAAAAACCTAAAAATTACGAAATTAAAGCTAGAAACCGAGAGCCCGAATCCCGAAAAAAGGGGGCGATAAACCTAAAATCTTTAAAATTAACCCTACGAATAAATTTTTGCTTCTAAACTACTCTAGGGAACAAATAACGAAGAATGAAAAAGACTAGACCGAAAACGGAGGTCGTTTGACCCAAAAACGAGTCAAGACAAAAACCGCACCCGGACCCGTTCTTTAAAAAGCAAAAAGTTATAAATTGTACCCAACAAAAAAGTTTTATATTTTCCTTCCTACAAACATATGACAAAAATAAAAATTTTCTAAAAAAGAAAAATTTTTTTTGATAAATTTTTGAATTTTTTATGAATTATTTTGAAAACTTTTTAACTAAATTAAATTATAAAAAATATTAAATGACTTCGAAAAATTCTGAAAATTTTACTAAAAATACTTTATACTATAACAATCCTACGAAAAATAAGAAACAAAAAGATTGCTTATAAATAAGCCCTCAAATAAGCTGTAACAGCTTAATGGCTTAACAAGCCAAAATGTCTATAAATACTAATGCCCTTGGGACTATAACGAAAAAGTCCCAAGGGCGCAGCGGTATGGTGTGTAAAAAGGGGGAATGTATCGAGGGGTACCGGGTTCGAGTCTTGCTCACCCGGGTCGCCCCTTGTCTTTCCCTCTTTTTTTTTGGAAAAACTTTGTGAAGCAAAGTTGTTAAGCTCGTGGGGCTTAACAACTTTCTCAACTACAAGTTTTTTTGAAAAGCTGTAAATAAGCTGTTAATAAGCTTTTAAAATGACAGAAAGCTTAAAACAAGCTTAACAGCTTAAAATTGGCTAAGACATTTGGCTTCTTGAGGACTAATAAGCTAACTTGGACAACTAGGCTAAAAAGGGGGCTTAATCTTTCCTAATAAGCACTAAAGTGCTTATAAGCTAAGACTAAATAGGCTGGAAAAATGGCTATACAATTGGCAAATACTAAACTAAGCTTAAAAGCTAAAAAAATGCTAAGTCTTTTTGGAAACCTTGAACAAATAAGCCACTACTAGGACAAATAAGCTAAGAAGAGGGCTTAACCAACCTAGATAAGCACTAAAAAGGTAAAAAGCTAAAACTGAATAAGCTCTAAAAGGAAAAAAAACCACTATAACTTGATCAGAAACAAAAACTAGAGCTAAAAATTAAAAGGGATAGTTAGAGACTTAAAAATAAGCCATCTAAAAAGCTTCCTAAGGGCTGAAATTGACAGGGCTTATCTAAGGGCTTATAGGCTCTCAAAATAAGCCAAGTTCTTGGGCTTAAGTACACTAAAAAGCTAAATGCAAAGGCTTAAAATCCACCCCCTAGCACCAGGGGAGATTAATGCTAATAACAAGGGCTTATTTGACAGCTTTTTAAAAGCTGTCAAATAAGCTCAAAATAAGAAAATAAGCTTAAACAGCTTAAGTACCCTAGGAAGTGGACTTAATGCAAACCAATTTTATGACTTCTAAAATTCATTTAAAACTGCAGAATTTTGACAGTGAAAATGGCCTTTGATTTTTAAAAAAAAGACACTTAAAAAACTTTGGTGGTTTGACTTACCAAGTCAAATGACACCGAGTGTGTTAACAGCCTGTTTTACACACGCAATAAAGACTCTTTTTGACACTTAAACTCAAACATACAATGGCTTATTCAAATAAGCCATTGTATACCTTTTAGAAAAAGTCAGTTTCAAAAGTAACTTAAGAAAGCTTGGAAAAACCATATTAAAACTTTGAAACTTTTAGAATAACAGCTTCAAACAATCTTAATGCTTTAAGCGCACAAACAACCTATTGACCATAAACACCCATATCAAAACAATTTATGACGGCCGTTTATTAGTGTTGACCGCAAACACTCCTTAAGTCTAACGTCCTAAACCTTATGTACTTAAAAACTATTTTTAAAAACCAAAACAGCTAAAACATTAGTACTCACACTAGAAATCACCTAATTAAGCTAAATGAGCAGTAAAACCTACAGCTTATTAAGGAATTTAAGCTAGTTACTCACCTAGCCTATTACACTAATATGGCAGAATTAAAGGAAATGACAGTATAAATGATTCTAACCTACAATTATAACATAATTAATATTGGAATATCTAAACTTAGGCTAAACAATTTGAATCAAAAATAAGCACATAAAAAAAATCAAAGGCATTAAGCTTAATAGAATAATCTTTCAACTGATAAAATGAAATATAGAAAATTAAACCTGAAATTTAAAGTCTCTTCACACTAAGCTATCCAAGAGTAGAAGCTTAGTGTTCCTAATGGCTTCCAAAGCCTCTAAACCCTAATAAGCTCAATAAGCTAAATTTGAGCTTATTGTTCCTTATTGCTTCTAAATTTGAACTGAATTGAACAATTGAACACCTAATAGACTAAAACAGTTTGTAAAAGACTTTAGTGATATTAGTACACTTTTAGAACAAGAGAAAACTCAATAAGCTAAAATTAGCTTATTGCAAGCTTATTATAGTAAAACAGAAGCTTTATTTCATGAAAACAAAGCTTGAACACAAACACAATTAAACTTGCTTGATTGATTAGAAATGAAGAGTACAAGAGTAGTAACAATTAGCACAACTGAAATTGAAAAGATTTAACAAGAAATTAATTCGACTTAAATGAACAGTAACTAAAGAGAAAATTACAAAAAAAATAAAACTGAAAACTAAAAACTACTTTAAAACTACACAAAAAACTACTCCCCAAAAGCTCAAGGGCTTTACAATGCATTTATAGAAGAAAAAAACGAGCTAGGTATCCCCTTTGTCTTTTATTCGTTTTCCTCCTTTTTTTATATTTTTTTTCTTCTGTTGTGTTTCCTTGTAGACACAGAAATGAGGTGTGCTAGTTGTGTGAGTGACTTCCACATTCAAATGCCAGCCCTAGATTTTATCTTGTGCTTCTTCAAACATGATCTTGACCATTCTTTTACTTCGTTTTTGGTGAGATTGCCACCATGGCAATCTGTCTTGGGAGAGGTGGTAGTGGAGGGGGAAAAAGCTTAAAATCCATGGGTTTAGTTGGGGTTATATGGGATAAAAGGGGGAGAGAGGACCCGTGAGTTGTGTTGGGGGGAAAAAGGGCGGGAACACACGAAGGGATATACAGTGTTTTAAACGTTGGGTGAAGTTTTGGGAAGTTGGCAATAATGGCCCATCAAAGTGATATGTCACTTTGCACCACTCGTCCTTGTGGTTAAATAACTTTGGGGACTGGATTAAACGCCACCCGTAAGGTTATATAACTCTTTGCATCATATCGTCCTAGTGACAAGTTAGTCTTTTGGCAGCTTTCCCCTTGGATTAATACTTTCCTCATTGACATATGACCCTTGTCTTTCTTTTCTTTTTCTCTTCTTTAAATATAAGTTTAGGGTTTAACAAATTTAAACCCTCAAAACTATTTTTCTTTTCTTGACTTTTTGAGCTTCGTGCTGTCGGGTTGACTTCTGTTGACTTTTTTTGGGCTTTTTGTCTTTGACTGGAACTTGTCTTTTTCCTGTTTTTTCATTCCGAGTCTACCAGAGTTTTGACATTCTTTTGCTTTTGTTTTTCCGTCTTTTCTTTTTGCCTTCTTCTGCACAATACAATTAGCAAAACAAAGCTTATATTGGCATTTTAAGTCCCGATTTTTTTTTGTTATTTTAGCATCGTTTTTAATAGGTAAAAGTATTTGTAATATTAACACATACCAAAACTCCCCCAAACTAAGGAATAGCCGTGTCCTCCACGCAATGTTTCTGAAGTAAACATTTTACTAAAACTAAGAATCATCAATCCGCCCTCCGACGAATAACTTTGAAAAGATCTTAGGTTCGTTTAAGGGAAACTAAAAGAAATCAAAGCTTCGACAAGTCCCCCCGCTTTCTTCCATTTTTTATTTATCCACTAACTATCCCTAATATATTTGGATTTTTTCCTTTTCTCATCTTGACTACCTGTTTGACTTTTGTCTATTGTATTTATAAGCAATTGACCGGACTTTATTTTTTTATTAACACTGGATCAATAGAATGAGAAACGCCCATAGAATAATCTACGGAATCCTGACGAATAAATTCATACGTCCCGAGTTTTTCACTATCTCCAAACCAAGCCATTAAACAAGATCATTTGTCAATATAAGTCCTAATAAGCTAATCACTCTACTTATGACTTGTGACTTTTTAACTCCCAACATGAATATATGAATTGAATTGTGTGACTCAATTCAAACTCAACCATAGATCAACTTATTTCCATAGTACGTGATTCAAGATGAACATGACTCAAACAACAACTTATTAGACCGTGTAAATTGATTTTTAAAGAGCGAAAATTTAACTGTAGAAATGTTGACAATATTTTTCATCACAATACTCATAAGTTCTTAAAGCTAGGAATGCGTAGCTTAGTTTGAACACCTAACCTAGGCCTCGCTCCCGGAGTAGGAAAAAAATTTTTTAAAAAATCCCCACCACCAACACCGATGTTCTTACACAGTTTGAAAACCCACCCCTTTGGCTAGCGTCAGTGGTAATGTACATCAACACCTCTCCTAACTATGCTAATGATTTGTGTCTTAGTTGTTTGAAACCCGTCACCTAGAAATCGCTTCGTGAGATAATCACAACAACCAAATCCTTAGAAGTAAAGATGTCCTTATGTTTGAAGACCCCCACCTCGGTTAGCGGAGTGGGAAATCACGACACCATCTTTTACTTGCTCCATATAATCAAATGTATGCCTTCATTGCATAATTTCAATATCATAAGCATTTTGGTGCATTCATACTTCATTCATGGAGCTTATCTTTGAGGCATTATAAGCTTTCAAATTAATTAAAAACAAAAAATCTCGCTAATAAAGAATCAAGTTACAAATTTTGATAGCTTTTTCTAAAAAACATCGATTGACTTAGTTGAATTGAATTGATACCGAGTATGATTAAGGTGGATTAGAAGCTAATGGATGAAAAAGCCACAATTACTCATATAAGTTTTAGAAGATCTGCACCAGGTCACATAAACTTATATTTTAACTCTATCACTTCTTGCTCTTCACCCTAATTAAAAATTCGAAGAAACAAATTCGTGAAAGCTTAGCCTACAAGCGGTAAGTTGAGGAACTAGCTAGGGCTCAACACGCCCGATCGAGTCAAAAATTATTCTCATTCTACCCATTAGGAAAGTCAAAACTATGACAAAACACTTATTTTATTTTTGAAATTTTTTTTTTAATTTTTTTTAATTTTTTTTTTTGGTAGTTTTGCGAAATTTTTGTCTGTAAGAGACGCTTTACGGAGATCACACCCGGCTGCAGCAAAATACCAAATCGCAGATTCCCCCTCATACTAGAACTAAAAACACGTCCTCGATGTTTCAAAAAAGGGGTTCCTAAACGTAAATCTAAGGCCGTTTATGAAGTGTGCCAAAATATAAAACGTTAGTCGATTAGATTTGGATACTGATTACCCAAAATGAAGCGCATGAGGAAAGTGAAACTACTTGTGGATACTGCATAAGCGAGCACGAGAGTCTTCCACAATCCTGGAAATCCTGACATACCAAACACAAAGCACACAAAACATGGACAAAACACGGGTAATGGAAATGTAAGCCTTCTCACATCAAAAAAACCGTATTTATTACTACTTAACAGAAAAAGCATTGGGGTTCCTCCTCGAACCCACGAAGCGCCTTGTTTTTGTTAACCGAGTCACAAGCTCGGCTCGACCCCGAATTCATTGGTCTATGGGGGAGCAAGTGGAAGATAAAATCTCCATCGGACTTTCATTCAAGTTGTTTGGATAAACATTGAATTTCATGAAAGTTCCACTCTGATGAGATATACCTGGCATAAAAGAATGATAAATGGAGATGCCGGGGTCAAAAATGGTATCTTCATTCCCACAGGAGAGAAGATATGGAGGAGCAACTAGATACGTGATAAAAGGAAGAAAGTTCCATACAATATAAGCGAAGAGAGGTTCACTTAAAAGTATGAAATCCAGATCCAGGTCAAGGGTGGGATGGGTGCCCAAAACATTAGGCACATGAACTCTTGGTTCTCTTGTTAGGAAAATATCCTCCACCATATCCATAGTGAAATCGCCCAGTTCAGGCTCATTCTTAAAGCAGAAATGATCATACTTTGGTGGAGATATGATGTGAGCAAGTTCACCGGCGAACTCCTCATGATAAAAATCACTCTTATTGGTTGGAGGAAATGGATTGATCGAAAGATCAAAGATGAATGAATCATATTTAGAAAGAGAAATATCAGACTGAGTAGTGGTACTGCCACTACTATTCTCTTCCAAATCAAAGCAGAAAGTTTCAGATTCGGTTAAAGAATTATCAAAGGTGTTAGTCTCCTCCAAGAAAAGGTTAAGAGATGTGAAGGAAGACTTGGTCATAACATCGGAAGATGGAGCGGGATTATCTTTTAATGCTTCGATGTTAGCAATAAGAAGATTGACGTTCAACAGTTTTTCACAAAGGATATCGTCTTTGATTGTTAGAAGAATATCATCATCGATCCCTTCAACTTCCTGGATAACAATCTCCACCGCCTCTAAGCTGACGATCTCAGCATCGAGAAGTGATGTATCGACATAATCGATGTTCTCATAAGAATCGTCATCACTCGAAGAATAATCATTGTTGGAATCGATGATAGTTTTAGAATGTTCTTTGAAAGCTTCAAGAGAGGTAGGATTGTTACAAAGAGGCACATCACACACATTGTCGGGAATACCCTCGGACTCACTTGGGATTGGGACAAGGTTCTCAACACTAGACTTTATTACTTCGTCCAATTCCGTTGCCAGAATTGTGTCAAGATGCTCGTCCCCCATACTTAGAGACTTAACGGGCTCTGTGGTTGGTAAGACGGGTGCGATTGCAATGGTATAGTCCTCGTCATCATCGTAGCAAATGGGAATCTTCCAATATCGATCTTTAGCCGCTTGCTCTTCCGCAATTCGCTTTTCTTCTTCCTTCTTTTGCATATATTGACCAACCATATCACATATGGATGTCACTTGCTCCATAAGCTTGTTTTGAGAATTGAGAAAGTCATTTTGAGCATTGAAGATTGGATGATTGACGGTATATTGCGAGGGTTAAAATTGGTCAAAACCAAAAGAATTAGAATCATAGCAAGAATTTTGCTCATGATAATAGTCTTCATTCATCGGTTGACATTAAAAAGTCTCATGAGGACCCACATAATCTTCACAACAAGAATATTGTTATGGAAAACTCGATGAAGTTTGTGGAAAATAATCAAAGTTTTGATTGAAACACGGGTCCTGATTGTAGACAAACAGGACTTGAGGTGGACAATCGTAACCAAAATGAGAATCGTTCCCACATAACTCACAAGAGTATGGTACGTATTGGGGTTATGGAGGATGGTTTGCAACACTTGGAGAATTGTTAGAAGTGTACGGAGTTGAAAAATTGATTGGTGTTCCATTTCCAACTGTACAATAGAAACAAACTCCATCATATTCATTACAACCACATTGTTGGCACGTACCAAAAAGACATTGTTGTTGCAAACTTTGCAAATTTTGTAGGATCTCATTAAGGTTTTGATTGTAGCATGGTTCCGGATTAGAGATAATCGGAATTTGCGGTGGACAATTGTAACCATAATGAGCACCTTTCCCACAAGACTTACAAGTACATCGTTGACAAAAGATATCGTCTAACGAATCACCACACTCGTAACAACAATTGTGGTTAATTTGTGGAGGACTTTGTGAAGAATTTACACCGGGGCCTTGTTTGACAACGAATGGCTCTTGATTAACAAAGTTAGTATCGTCATCGGATGACTTGGAAGTGTCTTGGAAGTCTTGAAAAACTTCCTCCAATGTCTTTCGTATTAGAGCACATTGTCGACAATATAGACCATGAACCGGGTCTCCACAATCGAGACAAATTTTTTCAATTTTAAGGGGTCGTTGAGACAAGTCGGGTATGGGAACAAGAATCTTGTCTTCAAGACTCCCTTTTGAACAACCACAGTCTTTAGTGTACAAATCTCCATAAGACGAACACTCTTTAATCGCGTAAAGGGGATTCAAACGACGATCGAGTGACGCCATAAGAATTAAACAATTGAGGGTTAAGAAAAGAATTAAATGGATAAGAAGAAAAAGAAGATTATTTTTGGCTTTTTGATTTTTTTAAGCAACATATTTTATTAACGGACAAAATGAGATAAGACAATTAAACCAATAATCAACTCGTTTCACGGTAGCTCTCTAAAAGAAAAATGCACAAAGGAGCGGAGGAGCGGGAAAGCGCGAAGCTATTAAAAACCTTCTCCTTTCGGGTCGTAGTTCCTCGGAACAACCCTCCTTATACCCCTCTTATAGTTTGTTTATCAATTAAAGGTGAGCCGTATTTCACAAGTGACACAAAGGCAAGTTTTAAATCTTTTGTTCGGGAACTTATTATGATAATGCTTCAGTTGAAAGCATTATTTTGATGGTAATTTTTATTGATAATTAAGGATAATGTTTTTATATTTTTGATTGATTTTTTTAATCTTATACTAATACTAATAAAAGAAAATGAAAAATATTTTTGTGTTTTATATTTTTAATAAATAGAAGAAAATATTCACAAACGGGAAAATTAACTTCACGAGGGAAGGGTCTTCAAACACTAATCGTCAAACAAACACGAAAATCGTTTCACAGCCTCCCCGGCAGCGGCGCCAAAAATTGATTGCCTACCTTTTACTATACATATAAATATAAATAAATATAAATATATATAACAAATAGGATAATATCAATGATAGTAGTATAGTAAACCGCAAGTATCGGCTTCTCACTTTGTTATCCACAAAGTTTAAAACTGGGCCCGGGTCGTTCTTCCCAACGAGGTGTGAATTTGAAAATCAAGAGTTGGTTTGAATATCAATGCTTGAATGGAAAAGATATGGGGTTGAGTTTATAAAACTACTAATAATATGCAAAAACGAATAAAAGAAAACCCTAAACAAAAGCAATTTAAGAAAAACGCGAAAACAGGAATTTAAACCTAAAACTACGGGAAAGCATAAATAGGCAAACGATTATCTTAAAATTCTACGGGAAGAATAAATAAGGCCTAAAAATGAAATCCTAAGTCTATGGGAGCATAAAATTTAGGCAATTAGGCTTAAATCACAAAAACGAGAACGGATCTTAAGTGATTTTTTAACTTTTAATGGGTCTTAAGTGACTAAAAAGGAACTTAAAAAAAACTAGACTGAAAACGGAGTTGATTTGAGTCAAAAACGGGAAGAAATGAGAACCGGGCCCAAAACCAGTTCTTTAAAAATTAAAGATTTGCAAAAATGACCCTACGAAAGTTTTTCTATTTTTCCTAAGTGAAATATGATAAAATAAAATTTTCCAAAAAAAAGAAAAATATTTTTTGATTTTTATTTAATTTATTATAATTAAAAAACAGTTTTAAAGAAAATAAATGTTAAAAAATATTAAACGATTATGAAAAATTCTGAAAAATTCAGGGAAATTGCATTATATTACAAAGGATCTAAGAAAAATTTAAAACTGAAAATTCAGCTTATAAATAAGCTAAAATAAGCAGTTAAAGAACTGAATGCATATTGGGCTGAAAGTGTTTATTAACAAAGTCCCTTGGGTTCTTAACGAAAAAGACCCAAGGGCGCAGTGTTAAGTATGTGTGTGTTTAAAGGGAGGGTCGCAGGTTCGAGTCCTGGCCCCTCTCTTTTTTACTTGCTACAGTAAAAAAAATTACTTTTCTTTTTGCACACACTTGTAAAGCACATGTAAATAAGCAACTTTTATGACTATGACAAATTTTGAAAACCAACAAATAAGCTGAAAAGGCACAAACAAACAGACAGTTTGCTTATTCTAACTTAAAGGCACAAATGGCTAATTCTTTTTAGCTTTTTGAAGGCATATAAGCTGATGCAAATGGAAAATAAGCCAATACAGATCCTATATTGCACCTAATAAGCACACATATGCAAAAAGAAGCAAAGACGATAAGTTATACTAAGCTAAAATGAACTTATACTAACTTAATGAGTAATGTTAAACCTAAACTAAGTTGAAACAATAAGATAATAAGCTTAAATGAGCATATGAGCTTATAACCTAAACATGTTAACAAACAGTCCAAAGTAGACCCTTCTAGCTTAATTTTAAGCTGTCAAATGGGGTCTAGAGGCTAAGTGGCTTATAACCTCTTAAAGCTTGTCCTCGGGTCTACATTTATCAGCCAATTAGAAATAATATGAAGCACTTATAAGCTAGAAAAAAGGCTTAATGAAAAAGGTTTTTACACTCAGAATGAGCTGAGTATTGTTTTCTCTAAAGGGAAAAAGGCCTTATGCAGCTTAAGTTTTAAGCTAGTAAAATGACTTAAAAAGGGAAAATGAGCTAAGACAGATCAACTAAGGCGCCTAATGAGCTTATATTATAAAAATTATGACTTAAGACTAATGGGAGCTTATGGCACTAGGCTGCTGAATTAAAGACTTTAAAAGGCAAGAAAAACTTATGGAAAGAAATAAACCAAGAGCATAAGTCAAGTGACACTAAATCTAACTAAACATACTGCATTAGGAGATTAAAAAGGGCATAAAAACAACACTAAAAACTATTCTTAAGGCCCTAACAAAAGCTGGAATAATCAGTTTTGTTAAGACAAATTTAAACCAAGTTTAGATAAAACTACAAAACTCATATTTAAACTGTAAAACTTTTTAAAAGCTAATTAAAATGACTTCAGTTAAGCTTGTGAAAACAGTCAAAATGACCCAAAGTGGTTTGATACAAATTTGACCCGTTTTGTACCCTTAACCCAAACACCCCCTTAAACTTCAGGATTCAATGTAAAAACCAAAACAGACCCTAAGAAGCTGAATTTTTGTGAAAATAGATGAGTGTTCAAGTTCATTGGAGTCACATAAGCAAAAAGATTGGACAAATAAGCATTGACCAATAAGCTACTCAAAAAGTTATTAAAACAGATTTTTGGACAGAGTTAAGGTAAAAGTTAAAACCAACTACACTAGACCATAAGCTTAGATTAATTAAACCATAACAAGACTTAATACAACACAATAAGCAGAGAACAAGCAGAACTCAAAGAGTAGTTACAAAGCATAACACAAAATAACAGATTTTGCATTAAAAAAACTTGACTTTTCATTAAAAATTTTAAAGGATTACAAGGCTTTAAAGTTAAAAACAACAGAATTTTTAAAGACATTGAAAACATGAAAAATAAAATTAAACTAAC
>BQNB010124925.1:0-19858 GCA_026074375.1 Tanacetum coccineum
ATTAAATGAGTTCAAAGTTACATTGTTCAAAACATAGACATAGATAATAAAAGTTAACAGTTAATAATTCAAAGTTACATTGTAAAAAAATGTTTGACTTTCGTTGACCGATTAGGCCGATTTGATCGATTTTTGACCGATTTGACCGATTATTGACCAGACCGATCTTTCACCCGTTTTGCCTTATTTTCCAAGGTGTATGGCCGAATAGCTTGGAATCGCCGATTACAAGGCCGCCTAGGCCGATTTTTGCAACATTGGATATAGATATAGATAGATCCTTGTTTTTCTTAATCGGTTAATACCATAGTAACTAAGAGGGTGTTTGGGAGTGCGATGTAAAACTGATTATCTACTTATTGCGTTTTTAAAACGCAATTAATCTAAAATTAGTGTTTGGCAAAAAGAATCAAAAAACTAATTATCCACGTTTTTGATACCCCAAAATGGAGTTTTATAAAAAGCTATGTGGGAGGTGCTTTTTGAAAACGCTGGTTTCATGACTTCCATTTAATGCTCATGTGGCCCACAAAACCTATGTTTAATATCTATATTGCCTTATGATTTATTTCTTATGTAGCCATCTTGGTAAAATAGCAAATGTCCTTTTTGATAATTTTATGCATTAATTACAAAATAATTAAATTTGCCAAACACTATAAAAACTTATTATCTGATTATTGCGATATCAAACAACATAATCAAATCCGAACACTAAATTTCATAATCACGTCTTGTAAAAGCTGATTAATAGATTATCCGTTTTCAAAACGTATAATCTATTTTAGAAAAGCAATCCCAAACACTACTTGCTCGTTATTTACCACACTAGCTCAACTACTCGACTTTTTTTCATACACTCGTACTTCATCGTAAAATTATTGAAGGTTAAGCTTTAATGAAGAGCTAATGCATATTTTAAAGAACCCATGTCCTCTTTTGGTGCTAGAAGAAATGAATTTAAAGAAGCATGTAGTTAGTTCAACTAATAAAATCCTTTAATAAAGGCCACACTATGTTACATGCGTTACATATGTTATATCTACCATAGCATTGAATTCTCTATAGTCGATTATTTATTTATTTTCTTTTGTTACACACACTTTCACCTAGAACAAGCACAATGAATAATACCACGTCGATAACAGATGACCCTGAGTCATTCTTGATTCTTATAATCAAATCTATGGGCATCCTTTGGGCATTAATTTTTGTTATATGTATTATCGCTCATTGTATACAGCATGTTTCTAGAGTTAGCCAGCCTACAAGCCACTTTCACCTAGAACAAGCACAATGAATAATACCACGTCGATAACAGATGACCCTGAGTCATTCTTGATTCTTATAATCAAATCTAGTGTGGTCAAACTGCAAGATTTGACTGGTCAAACTGCCTAAGTTGACTAGGTCAAATCGCATGTGGTGAGGTCAAACCGCAGATTGAATTCTTGTCAAACCGCACATTGGAACTTGCCATTCCGCACATTTATGAGCTCAAACTGCACATTTTTTTCTGCCAAACCGCATAATTTCAACTGCTAAACCGCATAATTTTTTTGCCAAACCGCAGGTACCAAACTACACATTTTGGCAAATCGCACATTTTTTGAAGCTCATTCCGCACATTTTTTAGCTCATTCCGCACAATTCCTGTCATTCCGCAGTTTTTGCCAAACCTCACATTCAAAACAAAAACTCAAAAAACCTCTAAAAACCATAATTTTTAACGTTTTGGCCGAAATATTTTGTAAGACTCATTATGTTTAAGCTATATCTAACATAAGAACACAAACTTTAACATTTTTAACGCCAAAATTTATGCCACTTTTTTCGAATATATAGCTTAAAATGAGCCTTTTAAATCCCACGAATCAACTAAACACAAACACAAAATGCTCATTGGCTCTGATTCCAATTGTTAACATTAATATTTCACTAAACTAGAACGATCTGGAGGTCGGGGAGGATATAAAATGAAAGCTTGCATTTTAAATTAGAGAGAAAGAGAGATGGGCTAGTGTGTGTTTTCTAGAGAGAGAAAAGAGAAGAACACACACTCTCTTTGTTACAAATTAAATCCTTACCCCCTTTTTGGAGGGTGATGACAAATTACCCGTCATAATCGCTAAAAACTTGAAAGATGAGGATAAAACCGCCCTGATCAAGGTTCTTAAGTCACACAAACATGCCATAGCTTGGAAGATTTCTGATATTAAGGGGATAGATCCACAGTTTTGCACCCATAAGATTTTGATGGAGGAAAATGCCAAACCCGTAGTTCAACATCAGAGAAGAGTTAACCCCAAAATCCATGAGGTTATTAAGCAAGAAGTTATCAAACTTCTTGATGCCGGGTTAATTTACCCTATCTCTGACAGTCCCTGGGTAAGCCCGGTTCATTGTGTCCCTAAGAAGGGAGGCATAACCGTGGTAAAAAATGAAGAAAATGAGTTAATACCCACTAGGTTGGTTACGGGATGGCGAGTTTGCATCGACTACCGAAAACTCAATGATACAACTCATAAAGACCATTTCCAATTGCCATTTATGGATCAGATGCTTGAAAGACTAGCCGGAAATGAGTACTATTGTTTTTGTACGGATTCTCCGGCTATTTTTAGATCCCGATTGACCTAATTGATCAAGAAAAGACTACCTTCACCTGCCCTTACGAGACATTTGCCTATCGTCGCATGCCTTTTGGGTTATGCAATGCACCGGGCACGTTCCAGAGGTGTATGGTTGCAATCTTTCACGATATGATTGAGAAAACCATGGAAGTCTTCATGGATGATTTCTTGGTTTTCGGGGATTCCTTCTCCTCTTGCCTTTCCCATTTAGACAAAATGCTTCAAAGGTGCGAAGACACCAATCTTGTGCTAAATTGGGAAAAGTGCCACTTTATGGTCAAGGCATAAGATTTCTAAGTTAGATTGATGGTTGATAAATCAAAAGTTGATTCCATTTCAAAATGTTAACCTCATCCCACTACGTGAAAGGTATTCGCAGTTTTCTCGTTCACGCCGGATTCTACCAAGATTTATTCAGGACTTTTCCAAAATCGCCCGACCAATGACCCACCTCCTTTGAAAAAGAAACTCCGTTTACTTCTCGAAGAAGATGCATTGAACATTTGAAACCCTTAAGATAAGTTAACCTTGGCTCCCAATTCTAGTATGCCCCGATTGGGACTTGCCTTAGAAATCATATGTGAGCAAGGTGATTTTGCTGTTGGGCAGTCCTAGGCAACGTAAGACTAAGCACTTCCAACCGATACACTATGAAAGCAAAACAATGACCGAGGCTTAAGCACCTTTACACATATAACGAGAAAAAGAATTACTGCCGTTAGTGTATTCATTTCGGAGAAATTCCGACCCTATCTAGTCTTGTCCAAAAGCATAGTTATACGGACCATTCGGCTCTCAGTACCTGCTGCTAAGCAAGATGCAAGCCAATTGCTCCGGTGGATTTTGCTGCTCCAACGAATTTGATAGTCGTTATCCTGATAAAAAAGGAGCATAAATCTCGCCGCAACCACCTTTCTAGACTTGAAATCCCATCAAAGTGAGCTCGAGAAAAAGAAATTACGAAACATTTCCTCTCGAGACACTGAAGGAATGGTTACTTTTCGTGGTGATGATAAATGCCCCATGGTTAGTCCGATTTTGTAAACTACCATGCGGGGAATTTTATGATTAAAGGGATGTCGTCTCAGCAGAAAAGAAAGTTTTTCAAAGACGTCAAACACTACTTTTAGGACGACCCCTTTCTATTCAAGATCTGTGCTGACCAAGTAATTAGGCGTTGTGTTTCAGGGCAAGAAGCTTTTGACATTCTTAAAGCTTGCCACAGTGGACACACCGGGGGACACTACGGTGCCAATTACACCGCTAAAAAGATCTTCGATTCAGGTTTCTATTGGCCCACGATCTATAAGGATGCCCACGCCTTTGTCACCCGATGTGACATTTGTCAACGTCAAGGCAAAATTTCGCAACATGATGAGATGCCACAAAACTCTATCCAAGTTTGCGAAATCTTTGACATGTGGGGCATTAATTTTATGGGGCTGTTCCCGTCTTCAAGAGAGAACAAATATATACTCTTAGCAGTCAATTACTTATCAAAATGGGTTGAAGCGAAAGCACTCCCCACCAATGACGCCCGAGTTGTTTGCAAATTTCTTAAATCTCTCTTCGCCAGATTCGGTGCCCCTCGTGCAATCATAAGTGATCGCGGAACCCATTTTTGCAATGACCAATTTGCAAAGGTCATGCTTAAATACGGAGTCACTCATCGTCTCTCCACTGCGTATCATCCACAAATAAGTGGACAAGTTGAGGTATCCAATCATGGTTTGAAACGAATTCTTGAAAGGACCGTCGGCGAAAATCGTGCCTCTTGGTCGGATAAATTAGATGACGCACTTTGGGCTTTCCGCACGGCTTACAAAACACCCATCGGGTGTACTCCATACAAGTTAGTGTACGGGAAGGCATGTCATCTTCCGATTGAGCTCGAGCACAAAGCTTACTGGGCCCTTAAGCATACAAATACTTGATATCAACCGCCGTGATCACAGGAAGTTCAGCTCACAATGAAACTATAATGAACTTCGTGATCATGCCTAGAGAATTCTTAATTTACAAGGAAAAAAACAGAAGAAATCCATGACTCCAAGATCAAAAACCGCGTTTTCAACGTCGGTGATCGAGTCCTCCTCTTTAACTCTAGATTGAAGATTTTCTCGGGCAGCATAAGACCCACTGGATGGACCCTTCAATGTAACCCAAAGTTATTCTATGGCACTGTCGAGTTATCCCAAAACTCTGGGCCAAATTTCAAAGTAAATGGTCACCGTTTGAAGCACTACTTTGGAGGGGACGTACCACAATTGGTAGTCCCAGATCTCCAGACATTCCCCATGGACCAATAAATTCGGGGACGGGTCAAGCATAGCGACCTTAAACAAGCGCTTCGTGGGAGGCACCCCATGCTTATCGTAATATGTGGTAAATGAATAAGTTTTTTTTCTTTATGTGTGGAGGCTCGCCTCTTCCATTACCCGTGTTTCGTGTTTGTGTTGTTAATTTGTCCAATTTGCCCGATTGTGAAGACTCTCGTGCTCTTATTTTGCCGTTTAATAATTAAATAATTTTAAATATTTTAAAATAAATAAAAATTATAATAAATTAAAAAAACACATCCACAAGAGTTTCACATCCTCAGCTTCATTTTGGGAATCCAATATCCTAATCTAATCGACTAACGTTTTATCTTTTGGCACACTTAATAAACGGCCTTAGATTTACGTAGTACCCATACAAACATCGAGGACGATGTTTAGTTCTAGTATGGGGGGGGGGGGGGTCTTCGATTTGATTTTGCCTGCAGCCGTTGTTGTCACGTAATCCCGTTTTTACCACCAAATTTTTGCAAAAATACCAAAAAAATGAAAAAAATTAAAAATTTTCAAAAATAAAATAAGTGTTTTGTCACAGTTTCGACTTTCCTAATGGGTAGAATGAGAATAATTTTTGACTCGATCGGGCGTGTTGAGCCCTAGCTAGTTCCTCAATTGTAGGCTAAGCTTTCACGAATTCTATTGCTTCGAATTTTAATAAGGTGAAGAACAAGAAGTGATAGAGTTAAATATAAGTTTATGTGCTGAGCAAGATTCTTCTAAAACTTATATGAGTAACTTGTGGCTTTTTCTCCCATTAGCTTCTAATCCACCTAATCATACGTGCTCTTTTCAATTCAACTAAGTCAATCAGTTTTAGAAAAAGCTTCAAATTTGTAACTTGATTCTTTAAAGCGAAGTTTTTCTGTTCTTAGTAATTTAAAAGTTAAAATGCCAAAGAAGCATGAATGAAATATGAATGCAAAAATGCATGAATATTGAAATTATGCCAATGAAGCATACATTTGAGTATATGGAGCAAGTAAAAGATGTGTCGTGATATCCCACTCCGCTAACCACGAGGTGGGGGTTCAAACTAAGACATCTTTACTTCTAGGGATTTGGTGTGTTGTGATATCTCACCAGGAAGCGAGGTCTAGGTGAGGGTTCAAACTAAGACACCGATCCTTAGCCATATTAGGAAGAAGGTGTTGATGTGATTTCCCACTACGCTAGCAACGGGGTGGGTTTTCAAACTAAGAACACCGGTCGTTGGTTGTGATATCCTACTAGGGAGCGAGGCCTAGGTAGGTGTTCAAACTAAGCAACGCATTCCTAGCTTTAAGAACTTATGATTATGATGATAAAGATGTTGCAAAAAGTTCTACAGTTTAAATTTTCGTTCTTTAAAATCAAGTTACAAGGTCCTAATAAGTTGTTGCTTTGAGTCATGATTCATCTTGAATTACGACTATGGAAATAAGTTGATCTATGGTTGAGTTGATATGAGTACACACATTTAAATCATATATCCATGTTGGGAGTTAAAAGTTCACAAGTCATAAGTATGAGTGCTTAACATTTAGACTTATATTGACAAATGATCTTGTTTAATTGCTTGGTTTGGAGCTAGTGAAAAATCGAGGACGATGAATTTATCCGTCAGGACATCCATAGATTATTCTATGGGCGCTTCTCATTTTATGATCCCAATGTTGATAAAATAAAGGAAGTCAAACAAGTAGTTAAGAAAAAGAAAGAAAAATCCAAAAATATTAGGGATAGTTAGTGTACATATAAAAAATGGTGAAAACGGGACTTGTCGAAGCTATTGATTCTTTAGTTCCCCTTGACGAACACTTTGCTACTTTTCGAGGTTATTAGTCGAGGGGGATTAAGATTCTTGGTTTCTTGAGTGTTTACTTCATAACATTGCGTGAGGACACGGCAATACCTTAGTATGGGGGATTTTTGGTTGTGCTTAATTTACACTACCTTTTCCAATAAAAACGGATTAAATGACCACAAAATAGATAAAACTGCCAAGTATATGTGTTTTGCATTTGTGTTGTGCAGGTCAACGGAATATTCACAACAGGACGAACCAACAAAAGCCAAACGGACAAAGACGTGACACCGAAACAAAGAGCTGAAGTCAAAAGCCGGGGTCAAAAAGTCAACAAAAAGTCAACCCCGACAAAGTCAAAGTCAACCAGAAAAAAAAAAGAAAATGCAAACTTAAGGGATGAAAATTGTCATATCCCAAAGTTATGGAAGGGGGATAAAACAACAAGGGTTAAATTTGCAATTCAAGGAAAGTGTAACTTGAGGGGGCAAAACTGCCAAACCCCTCAAGTTATATTAACAAAGGACCATGGTTGCAAGCCTTTATATAGTTTAGGGACTAAACTGCAAGTCCTAAAACTATGTACGCAAAAAGGGACCCCTTTTTGTACAGACCACCATTATACTTGAGGCAAAGTTGGCAAACCACCAAACCCTTTCCTGTTAAACCCAAAACAGCTTTTCCTGCCCATTTTCCCCCCCAAACTCCTCACAGGTTAACCACCCCCTTTTTATCCCATAAACCCCTTCAACACCATGGGTAAACATCACCCCATCCCTCAACTAAACTTTCCTAGCTACCAAAAGTGCCAACTTGGCTATCCCCCATTGTCCATGAACTCCAATTCGATGGCTTAGATGGACTCAAAAGGAAGCACATGAAGATTTAAGGGCCAAGATTAGCTTTTGCTAAACCTCTCACACAACTAGCACACCTATGAAACTCTCTCATAAAGAAAGAACAGCTGCAAAGCCAAGAAAAGAGGGATTCGGCTATAAATAGGGCCAAGTGTAAGCCTTAAAGGCATCTTAGCTTAATTTTAGTCTACTTGTAATTGTCATTAAGTATTTTACTTATTTTCAGTTCATTAAGCTTTTCCTTCAGAATTGTATATATTTTAAGTTTATTGAAGCTTTGAGGTATGTATATAGTAATTTTCAATCTTTAATATCAAGTGTTAAGTTGTTTAATTGTGTTAACAATAAGTTGGAAAAGATTAGAATAGTACTTATTTTTAAGTTTCTTCTTAAGTCATCAAAAAGTAAAGTAAGAAACATACAAAAGAAAGAAAAAGTACCACTATACAATTACCACAGCTTCAATTTTTGGAAGATAAGCCGGATATGGTTGGGCTTTATGGACACACCAGCTTATTCTTTGATAAGTAGAGCTTGTAGACAAAGTATTCATTAGCTTATTTACCCCTTTGTTTAGAGCAAAAGGGCTTGTAGTTCTCAATTTCCATTTTTTGCTTAATTTTTAGCATCAGCTTATGTAAGCTTATTAGTGCTTATTTTTCATTTGGGTATGCTTAATTATGATTATCTTTGTTATTAGTGATTAAAATATAGGTGTTATAGTCTTAAATTTCTCTGCTGCAAAGTTTTACTCATTCTTTAGTAACAATTAGCTCATAAACTGTATTTTCTTATTAGCTTAATTTAGAGCTTATTATTATTGATTTTTGCTTTTTTATGTCTTTTATGCATGTTTTAGTACTGTCTTTGAAATTCTTTAGCTTAATACCTCTTATTAAGCTTATACAGCCTCTTAAGTTCTTCAAAGGGGTGTTGGTTTAGGACCAAATATGAGGTCAAAACAGGTATTTACATGGGTTGTGCCTTATGGTTAACTTTATGGCTTAAAGTATTAAGCCTTTTGAGTCTGTTTTTCCAAAATTGTCTAGTCCAAAAAACTGTTTTTCAAGTTTTTTATAAATGATCTTTCAATCTGTTGATTTTTAGAAAAGGTACAAGAGCTCATTTGGATAAGCTCTTGTACATTTGAGTTTTAGTGTCAAAGTGTGTGACTTGTAAGTATCTAAACAAGTTTACAATTAATGTTTTGAGTAAATTGCTGTAGCTTAAAGTCCAAACTGCCAAAAATATTTGGTGTCAATCTTTGTTAAAAAGAAAACCCTTTTCCAACTCCAAAATCAGCATGTTTTCTTTGTTTGTAGAAAATGGAATTTTGAATATGAGCTTTTCACAAGCTTCTTTTCATATGTTTTAACCTAGTTTTTCATTTTGAGCTTATTTGACAGCTTATTTCAAGCTGTCAAGATAAGCCCCCTTTGTTTAGCTTATTTCCCCTGGTGCTAGACACCACTTTTTAAGCACACTTTTCTAGCTTAATAGGGGGCCTCAGCCTTAGCTTTTGGTTTCTCTTGAAAAATCAATATACAGCTAATTTTATTAAGCCCCTTGTTTCAGACTTAAGATGAGGGGGGACCTTTTAGTTGCTTTTTTCAAGCAATAGTGTGTGTCCCTCTTGCTTAAAATTTAACTTAGCAATGTACTAATCTTAAGTTAGTTACTGTGAGTGTTTAAGCTTAATTTTTAGCTTATTGTGCTTATCTCCAATTGCTCTATCTTGTGCTTAGTAGTTCTTTTATGATGGTATTAAGCTGGCTTGCTTCATTACTCTTGCTTTGCTTGCTTATTTAGTGTTAATAGTCAAAAGCAAAGCCAATTAAGCTTAGATTAGATTAAGTTTATGTCTAGTTTAAGCCCTTTTCAGCTTATTTAGTTGTAGATTTTAGCTCATTAGTGCTTATTTAAGATAGGTTAGTTAATTCCTTCAGCTTATTTATTCAAATTGTAGCTTATTTGTCCAATCAGTCAAAAGACTTAGCCATTTTTGCTCTTAAGCTTGTTTAAGCTTACTGTCCAAAGAAAAGCCCTTTTTCAGCTTATTTATAAGCTTTCTTAAAAAGTTGTGTGATAAAATTGTTAGCACTCCAAGGAGCTTAAAAAGTTGTTGAAAAAGTTTTATAAACAAAAAAGAGGCAGAACGGGGTGGACCCGGTGTGAGCAAGACTCGAACCCGGGCCTCAACCCTCGTACACCCCTCTTTTATAACCAAAGTGTTACCGCTGCGCCCTTGGGACTTCTCTGTTAGAGTCCCAAGTGGTTTAATATTTAAACCATTTTTGCCTCTTTAAGCTATAAGCTGTTTCCAGCTTATTTTCGGCTTATCTATAAGCCGAATTTCGGGGTTCTTATTTTTTGTAGGTTAGTATTAGTGTCTAGTATTTTAGGTAAATTTTTCAGAATTTTTAAAAATAGTTTAGTATTTTTTATAATTTAATTTAGTTAAAAGTTTAAAAAATTCATAAAAAAATTATTAAAAATTATCAAAGAAAATATTTTTTCTTTTTTAGAAAATTTTCTTTAGTCATATACGTAGGAAAAATATAAAAAATTTTGCTAGGGTTAATTTTTTCAATCTTTTTGATTATTTAATGAACGTGTCCGGGTTACGAGATTTTGTCTTGACTCGTATTTGGGTCAACGACTCGTTTTCAGTTCTTGTCTTTTTATCCCTTCGTTATGGTCCTTCTAGAGTAGTTTAGAAGTAAAATTCCTTTATAGGCTAATTTGAAGATTTTAGCGGTTTTGCCCTTTGTCGGGATTCGTGCTCTCGTTTTTCAGCTTAATTTCATAATTTTTAGGTTTTTCTTAATCGTTTTTGTTTGTTATTGTTTATTCTAGCGTCTCCACACTCTCAACTCTATTTCTCTCATTCAAAACTCCATCTTCTGACTGCAGCGATTTTTTACAGGACAGCACGTTGGACGGATAAAAGACCGGGAGACATTCTATACTACTTCTCGGTTTTATTGATTTGGTTTCTAGACTAATCTTACTACATATATTTTATATTTTATAATATATTATATATACTTTAAGGTATAGTTTAGACCAATCAGCATGCACCCGGAACTTTTTAAGTTGTATGATGGCAATTTTTCAACGACAGATAGAAAAAACGATGAAGTTTTTTTATGGACGAAATTTTTTCTGTTTTCGGAGATTCTTTTTCCTCGTTGCCTTGCCAATTTAGACAAATGCTCAAACGGTCGTGTAGACACCAACATTAGCACTAAATTGGGATAAAGACCATTTCATGGTAAAGAAGGCATTGTTTTAGGACATAACGATCTCTAGAAAAGGAATTGAGTCGATAAGACAAATGTTGATGTAATTTAAAAGCTTCCTCACCAACGCCGTCAAAGGAATCTAGAAGTTTTTCTCGGCATGCTGGATTCTATCGAAGATTTATCTAAAGACTTTCTAAAATCTCTGACCATGACCAATCTCTTAGAGAAAAACACTATTTCACATTTTTCTTGGAAGATTGCATTCTTGCCTTTCAAACATTGAAAAAAATGTTAAACCGAAGCTCCCAATTCTCATTGTCGAATTTGGGACCAACCTTTTGAAATCATGTCCGATGCACAGTGATTCTGCATCGGTACAGGTTCTAGGGTAAATGATTAAGAAGCATTTCCGACCAATTCATTATGCAAGCAAGACAATGACCGAAGCAGAATCAAACTACACAACAACCGAAAAAGAGATGCTAGCAGTTGTTTACGCATTTGAGAAGTTTCGATCATATCTAATCATGAACAAGAGTGTTGTTTACACGGACCATTCCGCATTAAAATACCTTTTCAACAAGAAAGACGCCAAAGCACGATTGCTACGATGGGTCTTACTTCTTCAGGAATTTGATTTCAAAGTTATCGATACCAAGGGAGCTGAAAACTATGCAGCCGATCACCTCTCTCGTCTTGAAAACCCGTATGAGAATGTTTTTGATCCTAAAGAGATTAATGAAACTTTTCCTCTTGAAACATTGAATACGGTGACTTCTCATGATGACCAAAATACCCCGTGGTTTGCCGATATAGCAAATTACCACGCGGGGAATTTTCTTATCAAAGGAATGTCAACCCAACAAAAAAGGAAGTTTTTTAAGGATATAAAGCATTACTTTTGGGATGATCCCTATCTCTTTCGTACATGTGCAGATCAAATCATCCGTAGATGTGTATTTGGCCAAGAAGCTCTTGAAATTCTCAAGGCTTGTCATGAAGGACCCACCGGGGGCCATCACAGTGCCAACATCACAGCTCGGAAAGTATTTGATGCCGGTTTCTTTTGGCCTACGATTTATAAGGATGCTTACGAATTGATCAAATCTTGTGATGCATGTCAAAGACAAGGTAAAATCTCTCAACGTGATGAGATGCCTCAAAATGCAATCCAAGTTTGTGAAATTTTCGATGTTTGGGGTATCGATTTTATGGGACCTTTTCCGTCGTCTAGAGGAAACAAATATATTCTGGTAGCCGTCGATTATCTTTCCAAATGGGTTGAAGCCAAGGCGCTCCCCACCAACGATGCTAGAGTAGTTGTCAAGTTTTTAAAATCCCTTTTCTCCCGATTCGGTGCTCCTAGAGCAATTATAAGCGATCGTGGGACCCATTTTTGTAACGATAAGTTTGCTAAAGTCAGTATATTATGGTGTCAACATCGTCTTTTCCACTCTTTACCCCCTCAAACGACGTGCGTCAGTTGAAGCAACTAATCGAGGTCTCAAAAAGAATTTTGGAGAGGACGGTAGGAGAAAACCGTGCCTCATGGACAGACAAGTTAGATGATGCATTATGGACTTTAGGACGCTTACAAGACTCCCAATTGGATGCACTCGTAAAGTTAGTTCTATGGAAAAGCATGTCACTTACGTTCGAATTAGAACTTCAAAGCAGATTGGGCTCTTAAGCATGATCTTCGATTTAATGACGCGGGTGATCATCGAAAGCTCAACTCAATAAACTTAGCGAGCTTCGTGATCAAGCTTATACGAATTCGCTAATCTAACAAGGAGAGAAAAGAAGCTAACACGATTCCATGATTAAAGAACCGATCTTCCAATGTTGTGTGATCAAGTTTTACTTTTCAAATCCGATTAAAGATTTTCTCCTCGGAAAGCTCAATCACTAATGGTCCGGACCTTTCACAATCACCGATGTCTATCCTTATGGCACTAGCAAGTTGGTATCATGCCGATGGTTCTACATTCAAAAGTCTATTGTTCATCGTCTTATGCACCTATTATGTAGGGGTTACACCACATTGGTTATCTAAGACCATCCAGACTTTCCCTAAGGACAACTAAATTCAGGGATGAGTCGAGCTTACGGACTGCGGTGAACAAAAAAAGCGCTTCGTGGGAGTTCACACTCATGCTTATCCTTTATATTTTCTTTCTATTTTTTATTATATAATGTGGTGTGATGAAGAGATGCTTGATAATACTTTTCGATTTCTCGATGTTTGTTGCTGTGGTTATTGTGATATTTGTACGGATCCACCCAACAAATTCCTTGAAGCTCTCGTGTCCGGTTGACTTTCACCGTTCTACTCGAGCTTCTCAAGCTTTGGTGAAATTAGTTTGGGGAGATCCGATATCCTTTCCTCTTATTGATTTCTAGTCTATCTTTGCATACTTATAAACGACTTAGATTTTCGTAGAGACCCGACTGTAAAAACATTGAGGATATGTTTCGTTTTAGTTGGGGACAAAGGAATCTATCGATTGATGTTGCTTGCTTATGTTTTGTTCCACGTACTCTGTTTTTTTCCACAAAAAATAGCAAAAATATTTAAATTTTTATAGTAAAATTAATAATAATAATAATAATAATAATAATAATAATATAATATATAATAAAATAAGTGTTAAGACACGAATGTAGGTTTTACGTTGGTAAGAATAAGAAGTAATTTTTGACCCGATTCGAACGTGTGAGTTCTTGCTTTCTACCTTAACAATTAATGATGATAGTTTGTGTAGTCTCAAGATAGACTTTAAACATGGTGACTGAATTCATTGGTAAATGAAGTCTTGTATCTAATCATCCAAGATGATTTAATATGCCGAGTTGGAATTTATATTGGTTAAGTAGTTCGCGACATTTTCCATTTCTTAAAGATTTTAAATTGCGAAGGACATAAGAAATGATAGTGCTTATTATAAGTCATGACATTAAGTAGAATAGTTGGTTTTCTTTCAAGCTCATCAGTGTTAATTGTGGCTTTTTCTCACCATTCGCTCTTGTGCACCTCTAATATAAAGATATTAATAAATAGAGTTGTGCACGGTTTTTTTGGTTAATAATTTGCTAATAGGAAGTTTTCTTAGTTCTCCTTTGTGATTAGGATGAGTACCAACATCAGGAATACTTAATTTTGGCTAAACTATATTTATCATATAAAGAAATTATTTTCGCTGTATTCCTTAAACGAGACTTTTGGGTATATGGGATAGTTGAATTCAATTATATCCGAGACTGATAAAAGGTTTGCTGTATCTTGCAGGCTCACAACTTGATGTTACAGCCTTCTAAAGGTAGAGGAAGTTTACCGAAGTCAGAAAATATGTTTGGCTAATTTGTCGTAGGCGTGGCCGATGTTGTAGCCTTTAAAGGAATGAGGTTTAATATGTTGCTTAATTTTTTTGTTCTTATTTTGATGACTTAAAGAGCCTAAGTGTATATGGTACAAATGAGATTGGTACTTTATGTCTTAAGCGCATAGGTATATGAACTTGATGGTGCCTTTGCTCTAGTAGCTAATAAAGCAAACTTTTGGTTGCCTCGTTGTGGACTTTAATCTTGTTGACATATGATCCTTTTGAAAGGGCTAGGAGTTATTTATTGTGTTCTTAACTCATTCGCTTTATTTTTGGATTAATAAGTATCGAAACAAGTCTTTAAGAGCCTTCGCGTATATGACCTTAAGTAGAATTTGAGATACAAAAAGTAGGAATTTCGGAGGAATAGGAAGTGCACAATTAAATTTATGAGTTGTGTTAGTATCAGGACTTGTACTTGACAATGATCTTGTTTTTAAGCTTTAGATGGGAAATTAGAAACTCGGGGATGATGATAGTTATCTTTTAGACATCTAATTGGCTTTTTTGATCTTAAAGTTACCAATGAGGTATCGAAAATTTAATACATTTCTGTAAACTCATAACTAAGTTGTAGTTAGGTAGTTAATTATCAAGAAAAATCATAAAAAGAAAAAAAAATCTTTGAAAATAGGAATTCGGGTGTTTTATAACTTGTGATCTCTTAGCTCTCTCAACAAAAATCTTTGCTACTTTTCAAAGGTTTAGTTTGGGGAAGTTTCGAGGTATTTGGTTATAAGGCATGTGATATTGCGTGAGGACACACAATCGTTTAGTTTGGGGAATTTTAATAAGTGTAAAATACACATATCCGTTAATACCTAAAATAACCCAATTAAACCCAAAACAGACCAAAAATGGCAAAAATATGCTTGTATTTGTGTTTTGTGTATGCAGGTACGGATATATCAAAAATCACAAGAAAACAGTCAAAAACGGGCAAGCACGGACACGAGAATCAGAAGAGTACAAAAAGAAGCCAAAGATTCAAAGCCGAAGCCAGAAAAGTCAAACCCACAGTCAAATCCAGTCAAATCATGGTCAACAAAACTAAACAAAACCCAAAATATTCCATTTAAGCCCCTCAACTTTCAGAAAAGTTCATAAATGGTCCCTAAGCCTAAATGGGCCTCACCCGGATCCAAAAGCCCAAAACCCTAGCCCATTCACCTTCTTATAAACCACAAGGGCCAGTTTTGCAATATCTGAAACTAGTTTATAACTAGAAAAGGAGGAATCAAAAGAGAAGGACTAGAATTGCAAATTCACCAAAGATTTAACAGTTTTAACTGTCAAAAAATGGGCGCCAAATCCTTTTTACTATTCATCGTCCCGTTCATTTCACCATCTTAGGTAAATCAAGGGGCAAATGAGAATTAAAGGGTCCATTAGTCAATTCAAGTGCTCTCTAACACAAATGAAGGGTCAAATCAGTCATCTCAATGGACTACTCTAGCTCACTCTCAAGCTCAAGCCGCGTGGAGATGGAGAAAGCACACATATTGGTGGGTTTTTGCACTAAACTACTCACAAAAGAAGCACAAGCTGTCACATCAAGGAATGACAGCTTGGCAATCCTCAAGTGTCCACATTCAATCCAACGGCCAATATTTGTGATCCAATCATTGAAGGAAATGGAGGGATGAGATTAGAAGGAGTGTAGAGCAAGGCAAGGGTCTGGAAGCTTCACCAAATGGCTATAAATAGGCCTCACATCTCACACACACACTATCTAGGTTTTTAGTAGCTTTTAGTCTAGCTTAATTTCGTATTTTTCTTAAATGTAATTTTCCTTAAATGTTTTGTAATCTTCTTTTTAAGTAATGTAATCAGCAACTTTTATTAATGAAATTTAGTTTAAAGCTCTTTGAATCTTACTTTTAAGCTCTCATTTAAATTCTCAAATATTAAGCTAAAGCTCAATAAGCCCTCATAAGCTCAAATTCAGCTCTAATGAGTCTATAAGCTCATAATAGAGCTTAATCTTCTTTAATCATACTTTTCGCTGAATACACCCTCCTCTCCTCCTCCCTTGTGTCCCGCTCTGTTTTAAAGCATTCTGGAAGGGGATCCTCATGGAAGGAGATCCAAGGACTTATACTAGCTTATTCACATGAATAAGCTTAGTGAATCGTAGCTGATATTTAAGTTTGTGCTTCTGTTTAGTGAGCTAAAGTAAGTTTTATATTTACATGTCGCGCATGCGCACTTTTAAATTTTTTAGGTTATTTTCAAAATTAGTTCATTAGTTTGATCTGCACTTATTTGTATTTTCTTCTTGCTTATTGTGCTTATTATAGTATTTCATTGTGTTTATTAGTAGTAATTTACACCATATTTTAGCATTAATAGTTTATTGAATCTTAGTTTTCTTCATTTTTGTCTTAAAAAGTTATAAAAATCAAAAATATTAATGAATTAGTGTAGATCTTAGATTTATGTTTGATAAGCTATTAGATTATGTTAATTAAGGTTAGTATAAGCTATTAATCATCTGGTAACATAGGATTAGCTGTTGGAATTAAAAAACTTAGCTTAATCATTTATGTCAAAATGATAAAGGGGTGTTTGGCATAAGCAAAGTTTGCCTCTAAATTCATCTGGCATTGTGGTTTTATGTGTGAGATAGAGATGCAATCATAATTTACTAGTTTATAAAGAGTTTTTGTAGGTTATAATTCGAATTTGAAAAAGTTAGGGTCTAATATCATAGTTTCAGCACCAGGGGAATTTCTCTTTGATTTTAACTTGTGCAAAATTTGATCTAAGCTTTAAAAGGCTTGGATTTTGCTTGCTTTGTGATCTAACACTCTTATTGAGTGTGTTTAGTGCAGGGTTAACCCTTTGGTAACTTGCACTATAACTTTGCACTTGTGCAAAGTGCATCAGTAGGAACTAAGGGGTTCTACTGTCACTTTTAGATAGATTATAGCTAGGTACCCATATGAAAAGTGAAATTCAGATCAAGTATTGAACATATCATTATATTATCAAAAACAAAAATTTAAACCAAAACAATACCAACACTAAAAAAAATAACAATCTATACACTACAACCCCCTACCACCTCCCCCCCCCGAACTAAACACTAACACTCAAAATCCAAATCAAAACTAATCCTAACGCACTCCTCTATTCCACTCCTACATCACACTATATCAATCAACCTTATAAAGACCTCCGACGCCCCCACACCAGCACGTAACTATACATATGCTTTAAGTGAGCACAAGATAGAAAATAATTAGAGCCTTGGCTCTCTCTTTGAAGAATCTTACTTAACACTTCTCCATTTACATGTTTCTCTCATAGCAGTATTTTTAAATGCTCAACCTCCCTCCTCTTCTATCGTCTATAAAATTACGAAACATGTCGTGTTCCAAAACTTATTTTGTTTTTAAAATAGAGTTTAATGTGTCTTGTGTCGGTAGTTGTTTAGTGAAAATAAGGCCTAAAACCCTCTCTTTCTGTGACAGCTTTTTTGATAAGTCTTTTTGAGATTATTATTAGTTTCAGTTTAGGTCTTTTTTTTAAAGTAGCCTTATTTTTGTGTTCTTCTTAATACTTAGTAATAACGTTTTTTCATAAAAATAAAAAAAAGCAACAGGGTGTTGCCCAACTCGACCAGACCTTACACTTATTAGACCCATCATGTTTAACAGAGTTGGTTCAATAGCCCCCATTCCATTCATTATCCACAAATTTAATATAGTACACTGTTTTTCATTTCCTTTTAATATATAAGCGTTGTTAATAAGCTTTCTTTATAGCTTATTTATAAGCTGGTTCTTTCTTTTTATATTTCTAGTAATCTTCGTATCATTATAGCTTTTTTATTGACATTTTTCGTAAAAATATTTCATCAATTATTTTATTTTTAATATATTTCTCTCCCGAAAGTTAAATCTTAAAACAATCAATAAAAAAATGAGACACCAACACACCCCCCCCAAACCCGCTCCCCCCCCCCCACTTCCCTCACATCGACTACCAACACTCCCCATAAATCACACACACACAACTCATACGATTCCCTCCACGCCTCTCCAAAACAATCACCACAGCTCTCATATTCTTCACAAAAACATCCCCATCCCACTCGTTCACTACGCGCTCAACCCTAATCCCACTCCATTCGTAAAATCAATTTTCACCACTCTCTTTAGATTTTCCAATTTACACTTTTTAGCTTTAATTTTTAATTTTTTTATATAGGAATTTATTTTTAAAAAATAGTTAAAAACTAGTTTCTGAAGTTTTTATGTTATTTTAGACTTTGTAATCGTAAAAATTATTTTTCCTAATTTTTAGTACTTTTAAGATTTAATTAGATTTAATTTGTTTTTAATTCATAATAAATTTAAAAACAATCAAAAAAATGTTTTTCTTTTTCCTAAAATTTTCTTTTATCCTATCTTAGGTTTAGAAATTTAGTTTACATTTTTAAGAGTAAAATTTAGTTACTTGCTTAATTGTCGCAATTTATTTGCTTCCCGTATTTGTTTAATTGTTTAATTGCCTTTAATTGTTCAATTTTAATTGTTGCTTTTTATTTAGTAGTCATAGATCGTCAAATCATCTATTTTCTTATTCAAATCATAATCCAAGCTTAAACGAGGTTCCTAGTCGTTGGGGAAACGACCCGGGTGATCATATTTACCCGATTAAATATACGTATTATATATTATATTATATATATTTTTGAGAGTGAATTTTCCTTAGGGAATTTTCTCAATTGCTCTTGAGGAATATTATTTTTATAGTATATTTTATTGTGTATCTAAACTTCACACCAATACTTAAGTTTCATCCGATCTTCATGTTCCCACGTGAATTCAGGTCCACGTTTCGAATTCCACCGAACCTTGACGATGGCAATTCTACTCCGCTTCAACTTCTGGAACTCTCGTTCCAAGATTTCTACAGGCTCTTTCACAAAATTCAACTTAGCATCAACTCGGATCTCATCCAAAGGTACTTGCAGTGTTGGATCAGCCAAACACTTCTTAAGGTTCAACACGTGGAACATGTCATGAACACCATTCAACTCATTAGGCAAATCTAACCGATAGGCCACTGGGCCTACCTTCTCAATGATCTCAAAAGGTCCAACAAACCTAGGTGCTAGTTTCCCCTTCTTCCCAAAGCGTACTACACCTTTCCAAGGCGATACTTTGAGCAAGACATAGTCACCTACACTGAACTCAAGAGGCTTCCTCCTCTTATCGGCATATCTGCGATATCTTTTTAGTGGTTTCTTGCACTAACTCAAGCCTTATTTTTCGATATGATCTTACCTACCTTTGCCCGTTGTTCTCACGTACCCTGTTTTCCCACAAAAAATTTAAAATTTTTAAGCCTTAATATCTAGTTTATTGTTCATAAATATAAAAAAATAGAAAAATAGTTGACACGAATGTAGGCTTTCCGTTGGTGAGAATGAAAAGTAAATTTTGACCCGACCGGTTTTATATCTTAGCTTTTCTCCTTAACATATATAGATTGATTTTGCTAATCTTTTATACAAGGAGCTATAAAACGCAAGTCTAGCTTAAAAAAAGTCAAGACTTTGCAAGCTCCCATAATTGATTTTAAATATGCAAAGATCGATTTATTAG
>BQNB010124926.1:0-13817 GCA_026074375.1 Tanacetum coccineum
CTATAACAACGTTTGAACTAAACCTATGAATTCACTCAACTTTATGTTGACGTTTTAAGCATGTTTTTCTCAGGTGCTTAGCTTGGATGTTGTTGATTGACTTATGTGGAGTCTATTTGCCTGTACCGGTTTACCAGAGATTTATCTATGTCTTTAAATATCGTTGTTGAACTTATTTAAGCTTCTGCATTTTAACTTTGAATCTTTTAAATTTAATCGATGTAAAACTTATTATTATTATTTTCAATCTATGCAACGGTGTTTATTTTCAAAACGTACCCTTAGAGGTCGTTCTTTATGCTTTGTACTTGAGATGCTCAATAAAGTCACACCTCCGGACACGTGTTCCGTTCAGGCCCCGTCTGGGGGTGTGACAGAGATTTATCAACACCACAATCCCAAACCGCCTTTTTAATCTCTTCATTTGACACTTCGGCTTCCAAATCTAGTTGTTGCATTGAATTCATATTAAGCATCGGCCGAACAGATTTAGGTCTATCAAAACGATTCTTTAAATGATTAAGGAACTCATTTTTAACCATATTAGGATTTTCCACCCAATCTCCTTCCACCAGAACCCCTCGTATAGAAAGTTGGTTTCGTTTCTTATTAAGAATACCATGGTAATATTTTGAGTTCTCGTCGCCTTCAATTGCCCATTTGATTTTTGCTTTTTGAGACGCCTCCATTGCACACAATTTATCCGTCTCTTGAATCGATTTTACAACCTCCGCACGTTTATGCAAAGTATCAGACGACGCATCTCATTTGTCAATGATCATCTCCAAATCAGCGAGCTCCTGTTTCAGCACATGTTTTCGGACTTTGTCTCATGCCATTCCAAACACGTATCTTCTTTTTTAGATATTTCAACTTGTTCATCATGTTGATCATAGCATTAGAATTATCTACCGGAGCTTCACACCACACCTCATTAACAAACTAAATGAGCTTATGGCTTATTTAGTTTTAATTCGACTTCTGTTTCATAAGCTAACTTTTTGTGGCTTATTTTGAAATTGTTCGGCTTGCATAAGTTTATCATGTCATAATAAGCATATATAAGTCGAAAAGTTTCATAATAAGCCACACAAAGTGAGCTTATGAAACATGTTTGAATGAAGAACATGCATGGAAATAAATAGGATCGTTACTTCATTTTGGAGTTCCAATGAGAGCTTTAATTTGCATGAACATCATCACAATTCATAATTATAGACTTAAACATATAGTAACATTTTTTGTTTAAATTCTATATAAAAAAAAGTAGAAGGCAACAAATTTAGATATGAATGAAGTTGACGTGATGCTATTCACTATTCTCTAACTGCCTCAATAACTCGTAGCATTTATTTGTTTTTAATTTAAAATAATCCTTTTTTCAATGCTCAAACTACCCCAATATCTCATTCCCTCAAATGTGCATTTACTTTTCATGTACGTACGTATAGAGGTGACTTTATTTCATACCAATATTGTTCGAGCATAAGGCACGGTTAGTGCCATAGGTATGATGCCGTGAAAAAAGGTGGTGTCACCTTGTTATTTTTTTTACTATAACACAAGAACTTACTAGTCAACGCAAAACACCATTCCTGATAATTTTGGTGTCATGTGATACCCTCTGTCCCACACATAACCTACTAAAACAATAATATAACTAAAACAAAAGAAAAATTAAAAAAACAAAAAAATGGAAAAACTCACCAAGTGGGCCAGTGGTACTGTGCGAAGCCGACCAGCCGAGGCATGGTATGGTTGTGGCGCAATAGAGTTGGGTCGGTGCCATCAGCTAGTCAAATCGTATGCTTTTACAGTTCTTTTACGAGTTCTCAACATTTATTAGTCTTTTATTCTAATTACTTTGGTTCTCATTAAGTTTACTGACATCTGACTAAAAATAATTATTAATTATATTCAAACGGTAAACACATTTAATTCTGAAGTCACTACAAGAATCAAGGCTTTTAACCACTGGTAACTTTTGTCATGGCTAAAGATGCACTAAACGACAAAATAAGCGATTTTCAACATTTAATTTGAGTATGACAAGAATTTAACTTTTAGCGACGACCAAAGGTTTTATGTCCAAATAGTACCCCTTGTCGTGGGAGAAACTTACCAACCAAATGGCCGTGAGTTCAAGTCATGTTTAAGACATTTAATATAGTGGTAGTGAGTGCTCTGCCAACCTAAAGGTTGTGAGTTCAAGGTTTGATAAAAATATTGTGAGGTATTATGTATGAGATATGTGAAATATGAGTATAAAGTTGTCGTTCTAAAAAACACACGTGAAATAAATTTGTTGCACATATGTATTGTTAGATGTTTACTTGCAGTTAAAAAACAAAAATAACTTTTTAGCGATCATGCATAACGTTGTTTTGCTAAGTTTTTTAAAATTAATTTTATTATACTTTAAGAGGGTGTTTGGTTTGTAGGCGGAATTATGGGAATAGGTATGGTTTTAGAAACCCACCATCTTTGGTGGTTTTAGAAAAGAGGTGTTCTACATTCACAAAATGTTTTCTCACAAAATGATTTGTCATGCATTTATTGGGAGTTATGAATGTAAAAGGTAGAGAGATAATTGATTAAGATTAATTTGATTGGTGACATGTCATTTTGTGAAACTTTGTTTGTAAAATTTTTGTGAATGTAGTATTTTCCTTTAGAAAATAGTTAGTTTTGAGGGTTTGATATCCATTTTTTTCATTCCCATACCCTCAAACCAAACACCCCAAATAAACTGGCTTTCTAAGTCCCAAGTTGGAAGAACGTTGTTAATGTTAAAAGTGTCACCTCTAAAAGGTGTCATCCGATTCGGAAAGCAAGGAAAGCTTAACCCCCGGTACATTGGACGATTTAAGATCCTTAAAAGGGTCGGCCCAGTGGCATCTACACTTGAGCTTCCTGAAGAACTTAGTAATGTCCACAGTACTTTCCATGTTTCTAATTTTTAGAAATGCCTATCTGACGAATCTCTCGTCATTCCAATGAAAGAGCTTCAGCTCGATGACAAACTCAACTTTGGGGAAGAACCAGTAGAAATTATGGATCAGAAGTCCAATCAACTGAGACAAAAGTTGTTATACCTATAGTCAAAGTAAGATGGAAACTCTAAAAATGACCCGAATGCACTGTGGAACGCAAAGATCAAATCCGTGCCAAATATCTACATCTATTTTCAAACATCACTCCAACATCCAACTAAATCTCGGGACGAGATTTCTTTAAGGTTAAGACTATAACAACCCACAATTTTCATCAATGTAATTATCCATCTATTAAATTAGATGCAATTTTCATCAATGTAATATCCACTTATTAAATTAAGTACAACCATTTTCATGGAAAGATTTTTGCTTTATTCCATCCATAATGTAACGTAACTTACATTACAAAAGTAAACATACTCCACACAACCTACCTATGCCAATTTCATCAACGTTTATATCAAGTAAACATTATAATGTGTCAAGCAATATGTTTTAATCACCATTTTATCATACGTTATCTATTTAACGTACTTTCTATAACGTTATATCAAAGCAGACTTTAAACGTTAACGTTTATATCAAAACCCTATCTATATGTAATGTTTACATACAAAATAAATGTACAAGCCTTCAAGGCATGTGTACAAGTTATCAATATATGAAATTCAAATATCTTTTCCCTCCAAAACCATGGTACAACTTCTTTAAACTCAAAGTACAAGCCAATTATGCATGATATTCAAAACATGCATTTTCCCTCCAAAATCTTAAAGAATTTTGTACAACCTTTTAAACACAACTTACTACTCTCTAATGCACCGCATTTGAAACATTATTAATCCTAAACCCTAACCCTAGCTCGTCCTAATCCTAACCCTAACCCTAACCCTAAACGAAAACCCTAAAAACCTTAACTAGGAAAGTACCAAAAGACCCCAAACTCCATCCATGACTCACCTAAGCTATGCTAGCCTTCCTTGTCAACCACCTAAGCAACCACCCTACCACCTTCCATTAAACCCGGCTTCACCAAGCAAAACACCCCCTCGTCACCCTTTGTAAACCGCACCCTTCACCACCACCTTACACCTCTCCATACTACTTTCCTAGCTTTCCATTGTCATCCTATCTACACCCTTGGCCACTAATCCAAGTTTACTTAGTCCTTACTCCATCCAACTTGGCCTCCACTCCTTCTTTACCCTATATATACACACACGCATACATACACTTTTCTACAATTCATCATTTAACCAAAAACAGATCTCACATTAAGAATCTAGCCAAGCGCGAGGAAGGTAAGAGGAAGTCCAAGTTGTTTTTAAACCAATAAATAAGAAGAAAGAAAGCTCTTGATCCATCTCTAAAGTTTTCGAGTTGTTTTTGCTCATTTCGATCCATTTTAAGCTCTAGTAAGTCTTCACCTCGTTCCATAAGCTCTTATATCATTATAGATCATGTATAAGCGTATATAAGTTCACTTGATAAGCCTTGAACCATTAAACCATTTTTTGTTTTCCTAAACCAAACAAAACCCTAATTCGCACCCTAAAACCCTAATAAGCTATACGAAAAACCTCAAACCCTAAAATCCTAAAGCTATCTTATAAGCTCTTTATCATTTCTATAACTTGAAAACTTAAATATTAAATCTTAAACCCATCGGTAGATCTTTTTAAAACCAAACAGAACCCCTTTTAATTTTTAAGCTCTTACGCTCTCTTCACAGCGCATTTTATGATTTTTAGCTCACAAGCTCTTTCTATAAGCTATAAGCTCGTAAAAGTAACTTATTTTTATAAGCTATAAGCTGCAAATTAAGTTTGGATTTAAAAAATACTTGTTGCATGGTTTTTGGACTAAAAATGATACGTTTTTCATACACAAGGGTATATATTTTAACTTTATGAAATTATATAGTTTTGTGCCAAAAATTTAATTATCCTAATGTTATAACTCCAAGGGGCTGTTTTGCCATTCTTTAATGTTAAGGGTTTATAGATTTTAAAAGTTATATTAAAAGGATTAACTTTGTAAATATATATAAACCAAGGGTATATATTGTCATTTTGCATTCTTAAAGGTATAAAATGTAATATTTTATATTAATTATAAAAATATATTTAAATATTATAAGACTCGATTTTATTAAAGCCCGACACAATTATCGTTATCATTTATTGATCGAAACGCTATAAAATAATTATGTTATATATTTAACATAATTTATCATCCACTAGCTTTTGAAGAAACTTAAAATGATAAAATCTTATCATTTAAACTATAACATATCACGTTACTAGGGAGTTTCATGTGAGGGGTTTCATTTGGGTAGACGTTTTGACGAGTTGCTGGATTTACGATTTAAAGTGTCCTAGCTCCTCAAACGTTTACTACATGACCTTTGGATTATGATAGCTCGAACAGTGATACGATGTTTTCACAAACTAAATAAACCAAATGAACATTTACGTCAAACTTTATGAAGTAAAGTTTTGGAATATAATCAATCCAACTAAGACTTGACATATTACCCCAGGTTGCGTGACGAGGCTGTTTACTCTCATTTGAATTAAATTTCAAATCAATCAACTACCTTATCAAGGTGAGTTCATAGTCCCACCTTTACATGTTTTTCTAAACTCCATGGGGAGATACATGCTATAAACATGATTACAAGTACTTTTCCAACTGTAAGCTATCCTGATATATTATTGCCTAAGTTTGCCTTCACTGCCAATATTTCTTAATCATAAACCATTAGTCACTTGCGAGTGAACGTGAATATTGTAGATAGATCTATTGGGGGTGACGACTCCCGTTGGTGTACCCGTACATGGGGTAACCAAACGCACTATATTTGAGAACAAAGGATAACTAGGGACAGTTGTTCCTTCAAGTCGTTAAATTGACTTCAGATGTTAATGTTTGGTTGCATGAGCTTAGGGCAATAATATTGTTTACCATGATAATTGTATTTGTTGCAATTATTACTATTTTATTGACTTGTATTCAACTATTTCATTGCAAACACTGTAAATTTCACTCAACCGTTATGTTGACCCTTTTAGCATGTTTATCTCAGGTAATTGAGCAATCTATGGCACGGAGTGGCATTGGACTTGAGGACGTCCAAACTTGTTATCATTTAAACTTTTATGCTTTTAATGTATTTGGGACCTCTTTTGTAAAACTCTGATATATTATTGAATGATAACTAAATTTTCCAAAACGTCTCTTTTGAGTCATTTTCTATGGTTATGATTGTTGATTCATGAAGTAATACCCTAAATTAGCTTCCGCTGCTATATGTCAAATATGGGGGTGTTACACCCGGCACTATTACATCCGGACCATGTTCCTAATTTACCGGAGGAAGAGCCCTTGTTCCTACTAGTGGTCTTAGTTTTCAGTTACCACCCCCTATACACAGGTTTTCTGGTAGCGTCCATGTTAGGGGTGAGTCATCCTCTGCTTCTTATGTTGATGATGATGGTGATAGCCTTACACCCGGTTACATGAGGAGAGATATCAATTCTCTTTTCGGCTGGGTTCAGTCTCTCTCTAGACGGATTAGTATTCATGAGACTGCGCATGCCTTGGCCTAAGACAGGGAAAAGGCAAATCGTAGGTGTTATGCTAAGTTGGATTTGGATTTGGGTGTTGAAGAGCAGTTTAGTAGTAGAGTGGAGCATAGGGTGAGTGTGTTGGAAGATCGTTTTAGAGAGTTTGGTGATGCTAAAGATAGGGAAGAAAACAAGAGATTGAAAATGGAGCTGGAAGAGACAAGATTGAGTAGGGATCGAGTTGAGCAACACTTGTATCGTATGAGAGTCTGGGCTCATGGATTCTATGGCGAGATGGTTCGAGTTGGAGCTATTAGAGAGGAGGGGCCGAGTGAGGCTGTTGACGTCTTAGCCACTCTTGGAGAGACTTCACCACATGAGCCACGTGGATCACCACGCGACTCGCAGTAGTTTCATTTTCATTTGTAGTTCCTTTTGTTTTGTAATCACTAAACCGGGATGTTAGTTAGTAGACTTGGTACCATTTGTTGTAATGACTTCTGTCATTATTTTATAATGCAATGCAACGATGTATTAAATCTTTTGTGATGAATGATGAAATAACTATCTTTTGATTACTACTTGATGTGTTATGATTTCTTTTACGGTTGAATTGTTTATACATGTTATGACTATACCGTTGTATGAATACTCATCAAGTTTTTCTTTGTGTTTGTGATAGAATCATGCCTCCAAGGAGAATGACCCAAGCGGCCATCGAGAAACTTGTTGCTGACAAGGTAGTAGAAACTATAGCCGCATATCGAGCTACTAGGGGTGATGCAGGTGGAGCTGGGGGCCCAGCCGGGGCACCAACTGTCCGTGAATGTACTTTTGATTGGTTTATGAAATGTAACCCTACTACTTTTCATGGAACTGAAGGAGCAATTTAGTTATGTAGATGGTTTGAAAAGACTGAGATGGTTTTTAGCATAAGCAAATGTGCTGAGGGGAAGAAACTGAAGTTTGCTGTAGCCACCCTCCAAGGTCGTGCCTTGACCTGGTGGAATTCTCAAGTTGCAACTTTAGGACTTAAAATGCTAACCGAACCTCGTGGACGGAGATAAAGAAGCTGATGACTAAGGAATTTTTCCCAAGGGAGGAACTTCAAAGGATGGAACAAGAGTTATAGAATTTGAAAGTCAAAGATTATAACATCTCTGCTTACACCCACCGTTTCAACGAGTTGGCATTACTGTGCCCAACTATGGTTAAGCCTGAACATAAGAAGATTAAGGCTTATATCCGTGGGTTGTTCGAGAATATCATGGGAGATGTAACTTCATCCATGCCTGCCAACATAAATGAAGTTGTCCGTATGGCACATGCCTTGATGGAGCAAAGGGTTCAAGCCAGAGCCAAAAGAATTGTTGAAGGGAATAAGAGGAAGTGGGAAAATTCCCAGAGTGGAAACAACAACAATAATCGCAACAACTACAGAGACAACAATCACCATAACCAACAGAATAACAGAAGGCAGGGTAATTCTAGGGCAATGACCAATGCCCCAAATGAGCAAGGTGGTTATGCTGGGAATCAGCCCTCCTGCAACTGTTGTAAGTTGCACCACTCTGGCCCTTATACTGTGAGGTGCCAAAACTATCAAAAGGTCAGTTACAGGACAAAAGATTGTAGGGGTAAGGTTGTGGCCACTGGGGCAAACAAGTAACCGATCTTGACCTGTTATGAATGTGAAGAAAGGGGGCACACCAGGAACCGTTACCCAAAGAAGAACAATCAGTCGGCTGGGGATGCTCGTGGCCGAGCGTATGTGATAAGAGAAGGAGATCAGAACCAGGGACCCAATATGGTGACGGGTACGTTCCTACTTAACAACCGTTATGCTACTGTTTTGTTTGATTCGGGTTCGGACAAAAGCTATGTGTCACTAGTTTTAGTCACTTGATTGATATTAATCCAGTTAAGCTAGATACTAGCTATGAGGTTGAGCTCACTGATGGGAGAGTCGTTAGTTCTAAAACTGTTTTAAAAGGTTTCACCCTAAACCTAGTAAATCACTTATTTAGAATTGACCTTATGCCGATTGAGCTTGGTACTTTTGATGTCATAATTGGAATGGACTGGTTGTTTGAATGCGACACGGTCATTGTATGTGGTAAGAAGATTGTGCGTATACCTTACGAAAACAAGACGTTGATAGTCGAGGGCGATAGAGGCGAGTCCCGATTGAAGGTCATATTTTGCATTAAAGCCTGAAAATACATAAAAAGAGGATGTCAATTGTATTTGGCGTAAATAACTGAGAAGGAACCATCAAAGAAGCACTTGAAGGATGTGTTGTTGATTCTTGATTTCCCTGAGGTGTTTCTTGATGACTTATCGGGACTTCCACCACCTCGGCAGGTAGAGTTTCAAATTGATCTAGTGCCTGGTGCCATCTAATTGAATCTTGTGCAATTGGTTTGCCACCCCCTGTCGGCCACGTCACAACCATATTAGGTTTAGATTCAATCTCAAATGAAAGGAATTGGCGAAACTGGTTACAAGAAGTTATCGGGAGGAGGAAGAGGAATGGATCTTTTATTCGCCCGCAGCTCGTCGCCGACGTGGGGTGCCGCCTGTGACTGAGTGGATATAGGAAGAAGGACGGGTAGGTCGTTATGATGCGGGCATTACTGTGAGGTAACGTGGAGCCTGCACCTATACAAAGGTTAAGACGGTCAAGAATAGAGGGAATCGTTTATCTAACTCCCGAGGGCTTCTGTCGAACTTATTTCGCTTCATTGACAAGGCAATGCGGTGTATTCTTTGTGGGGTCCTCCGATTTTTGGCATGGTTGGGGTGACTGAACGAACGCGATTGGTGGGTGGTCTGGAGTAGGTGAGAAGTGGAGGACTTTCCATTGAAAGCATTGGTGGTTATACGGTACCGGGGAGGGGATATCTAGAGGGACATTGGTGGAACGGGGGGGGGGTAACCTTCGCGGGCGACGGGGGGCGGGCTGGCAGGGTGGGGGTGGACTGAGTGAGGGAAAGTTTGGTTGATGTGTCGTGTGGCTAGGGTCGTCCGGGTGGGATAGCACCATGTCAGGTATTGGGGGGGTGAGGGGGGGGATATCGTGTGGTAGTTGGAGGTGGGTGGGATTTGAGGATTGTTGGTTTCATGGGCGGTTATGCAGGTAGTCGGTGGAGTGTGCGGGGAGATATGTTTGTTTTTTAGGGGAGGGGGGGGGTAGCAATTTGGCACGATTTTTTTGGGGAGTAGGGGAGAGAGGAGACAGTGTGTGATGTGGTTGGTAGTGGAAGAGGGATGGGGGAGTGTTATGTGGTTAGGGGGGAGATGGAGGGTAATCCAAAATCTGGCATAAAAAATAAACTACAAACCAACACCACCTCTACTCATAAAACAACCCACAAACCAAACCAAAATAAAACCAATACCAACAAACACCCAGGACAAACCAAACAACCACCACCGCAACAAACGATTTGTGGGTTGCATGGAGATTTCGTACTTTTGCGGGGCTGGGCGATCACGACTATAGTCGAATTCCAAAGAAAAACTGTACGCCAAATTCTCAAAATGTGACTTTTGGCTAGAGTCGGTACAGTTCCTCGGTCATGTGATAAATAGTAAAGGTGTTCATGTCGACCCCGCAAATATTGAAGCCATCAAGAACTGGGCTGCACTAAAGACGCCAACAGAAGTGAGAATTCTTAGGACTCGCTGGTTATTATAAGAGATTTATTGAAGGGTTTTCTTTGATTACCAAGCCACTTGCCAAGCTAACTCAGAAAAACAAAAAGTACGAGTGGGGTAAGGAAGAAGATGAGGCTTTCCAACTTTTAAAGCAAACACTTTGTTGTGCGCCAATCTTAGCATTAACAGAAGGAACTAAATATTTCGTGGTGTATTGTGATGAATCACTCAAGGGTTATGGAGCAGTATTGATGCAACGAGAGAAAGTCATATCATATGCTTCCCGGCAACTGAAGACTTACGAAGAGAACTACATGACCCATGACCTAGAACTGGGTGATGTGGTTTTTGCTCTTAGGTTGTGGTGACAGTATTTGTATGGTACAAAGTGTACAGTTTATACCAACCATAAGAGTCTCCAGTACATCCTAGACCAAAAAGAGCATAATATACGGCAACATTGATGGATTGAACTTCTAAGTGATTATGATTGCGAAATTCTTTACCATCCCGGAAAGGCAAATGTCGTGGCTGACGCCTTGAGTCGAAAAGAAAGGATCAAGCCATTGCATGTTCGAGCCTTGGTAATGATGGTTCACACTAATCTACCCGAGCAAATTCGTAACGCCCAAGCAGAAGCTATGAAAGAAAATAATGTAAAGGTTGAAAATCTGGGGAGACTAATCGAGCAGATATTTGAGGTTCGTTCTGACAGAATCAAGTGCTTTGAGAAGCATGTTTGGTTACCACAATTTGGTGGATTAAGGGACTTAATTATGCATGAGTCACACAAATCCAAATATTCTATTCACCCAGGATATGACAAGATGTACCAAGATTTGAAGCAGTTGTACTGGTGGCCAAACATAAAGGCTAAGATCACCACCTACGTCAGCAAGTGCCTGACATGTGCTAAAGTAAAAGCAGAGCATCAAAAGCCATCTGGGTTACTTTAACAACTTGAGATTTCGGTTTGGAAGTGGGAAAGAATCACTATGGATTTCATCACTGGACTTCTGAGAACTCCAAGTTGGTATGATTCAATCTGGGTCATTATTGATCGGTTGACCAAGTCAGCACACTTTCTACCAATGAAGACGGCTGACAGCATGGAGAAGCTTACTCAGCTATACTTAAAAGAAATTATCTGTAGGCATGAAGTACCAATATCAATTATATCAGACAGAGATAGCCGATTTGCATAAGGATTCTGAAAGTCACTTTAGAGAGCCTTAGGTACAAATCTGGATATGAGTACAGCTTACCACCCGCAGACGGATGGTCAAAGTGAAAGAATGATACAAACATTGGAAGACATGTTGCGGGCGTGTGTGATCGACTTTGGAAGTAGCTGGGATAGACATTTGCCATTAATCGAATTCTCCTACAAGAATAATTACCACGCAAGCATCAAGGCTGCACCTTTCGAGGCTTTTTATGGGCGAAAATGTAGATCACCCATTTATTGGAGTGAGGTTGGAGATAGCCAACTCACAGGCCCAGAATTGATTCGAGAAACAACAGAAAAGATAGTGCAGATCAAGAACCATTTGCTAGCTGCCCGTAGTCATTAGAAAAGCTACACAGACGTAAGGCGTAGGCTGTTAGAGTTCGATGTGGGTGACAAGGTTATGCTTAAGGTTTCACCGTGGAAAGGAGTAATTCGTTTTGGAAAATGTAGGAAGCTGAGCCCGCGATACATCAAGCCACTCAAAATCCTAGAGAAGGTTGGTCCGGTGGCATACAAGTTAGAGCTGCCAGCAAAACTTCGAGGAATCTACAACACTTTTCATGTCTCAAATCTGAAGAAACGTTTGTTGGATGAGAGTCTTATCATCCAGCTTAACGAGATTCAACTCGATGACAAGCTACATTTCATCGAAGAACCGATGGAGATCATGGATCGCGAGGTGAAACAACTCAAGCAAAGCCGCATTCCCATTGTCAAGGTTCGTTGGAATTCACGACGAGGACCAGAGTTCACATAGGAACATGAGGATCAATTCAAAAGCAAGTACCCTCACCTCTTTACAAACAAACCAACAACGAATAAGGCAAACCGAGCACCAGGATGACGCTCCGTTAAGGAAGGAAGGCTGTGACATTTCACTTTTTCAAGGTCAATATTTAAATTCATACTCTGTTTTTATTTTTACTTATTAAGTAAAAGTTCTCGTTTTATTATTTACTCGATTAGTAATTCTTCATTTTAATCTAAACTTGAGTCGTGTTTAGAATTAATACCCGTCTTGAACCCTACGTAATTTAAATTTTCAAAAAAGTATCCTGAATGATGTAGACCTATTTTTATTCTAATCGTTTTTGCTTCGCGGTTCTGCCTTAACTCTCGGAATATTTTTCACTACTACACGTTAGCCCCAAAGCTACCCACTTATTCTAAAATTATACCCCAAATGCTAAACTAGATCTTTTATAAAACAAGATAATGGACTTCACCACCTCATCCTATGAGGTGGCCAAGTCTTGTTAATTACCAACACACTTGGCAATTGTAAATTGCATGTATGATTTACATAAAACCCTCCATTTCTTCCCACTTCTCATAGTTAAAAAAAACACAAACACCTTCTCTTTTCTCTCCTTTGGTCGGCTCACCCTCAACACCATAAACCACCATTACAAAATTTTCTCTAGCCAAATTTCTACACTAATCAAAGTACTATTAATAGTATAACTCTCTTGATAATCAAACACCCTCAAGAACACATTTCTATAAGGTTTAGAGGCTGAATTAATCCAAGTTTTTATAGAGTTATTGCATGAAGAAATGATGATGTTGTAGTGGGATTTAGGTTTTTATTGGTGAATTTTGGAGTTGGTTGATTTATATTGCAAGTGTAATTTTTAAGGGTTTAGTGGTAATTTTGGTTTGAGTAAAAAGGTGATTGTGGGCTGAGAAGTTGAGTTGGTTTTGATTTTTATTAGTGGGTTGATTTGTTTGAGAAATTTGAAGTAATAAGGAGTAGAAGTTGTCGTGTTTTTCACTAATTTTAATTCTTATAAGATTTTACCTTGTTTCATCAAATTTTCCTTCCTTGTAAATATTATTCTTGATGTTTTTATCTACTGTAAAAATGTAAACTTTTATGTATGTAAGTGTGTTGGCTAAGTGATATGGCATTGTATATATTTTCAATGAGATAAAAACTTGTTAGGAGTAAGATATGATAAAGTGATTTGGGACAGTTTTGCATCAGTAGCTAAATGGACTTATTACGAATTATTATTGACTTGTGGACACCTAAAAAAGTTAATAGGGAGATAGAAAAATGTTTAAAGAGTATGTGGTGAATTGGATAGGCTCATAACTCCTCCGGATAAGTGAGTTATGGTCGATTTACTAAAACTAGTCGAAACTAGAACACTGTTTGGAAAAAGAGTATAATTCCATATTTTTACACTAACTTATTGAATTAAAAAGTTGAGATCTATAAAGGACTCATAGACCTAACACCTCCAATTGGCCTCACTTTAATAGCTATCATAGATTGTGATTTATGTCCATTTATGTCCAATTGGCCTCACTTTAAAATCTAGAAATATTCTGGTTTGGATGACTAGGGGTAAATTA
>BQNB010124927.1:0-12931 GCA_026074375.1 Tanacetum coccineum
AAGTTCTCAATATGTAAAGAGAGAGAAAAAGCATTTTGGATAAATATATTGTATTTTATTGGTTAGTGTGTGGGTATTTGTGTTTTAGGGATATTTTTAAATGATAAAAATTAGAAAAATATTAATGGAAGAAAGAGAGGGTGCTGAAATGGTTGAGGGAAAGTTGAAGAAAAAAAAATAAATGAGGTGTTTTTCGATGATGTGGAACTGATGCGGCGAGAGAACCCCTCCACCACACCCTCCACCCTAGAAACTACATTATTTTTTTTATTCCTAAAGCTTAAATTAACAAAGATACATATCCTCTTGAATATCTCTCAATCTTAGACTTTGTAACAATTCTTTTCCTCAATCAATATGTTTTATATTTTTATTTTAACTAAATTTTGTTGTTTTTGACAAATTTTGGGGATTCTTGTTCACATGGACCAACATATAGTTTCCATTAAAGCAACTAAAGAAGAAGTAAGAAAGACTAAGGGCCCGTTTAATTTGTAGATGAGTTTAGAATTATGATTTGGATTTGAATTTGGTACAGGTTTTGAATTAATTAAAGAGAGAAAAAATATATATAAGAAATATAATATAAAATCATAAAATTATTATTTGTATAAAATAGAAGAAATTTACATGGATAGATACACTCCACGTCAGTTTCTTAAAGAGAAAAGTATTATTTTTTAAAATCACACCACCCTACTCACCTTTGCTAGAATGCTAGATATTTGGCTTCTTGTAGGCCCAACCTAAGCCATCATTTACCGCAAACATGATTTTTAAAGACAAACCCAAATCATTGGGATGAACCCAGAATACCAAACGCACCCTAAGATGTACTTGATAATTATAGTTGGATATGTATATTATTATACCTTTATTATTAAACACCAAAATCGTTCCCCCGAAGCATGATAAATGCAATGCTACATTTAATGCTGACCCGGGTCCGACCCCAATTTTTTTTAAATTTTTTTAACCCGATTCCTAACGTATCTATTCTGCCGATACGTGTCCATTCATTCTCACATATGAGATATCTATCTCTCTCTATCATCTCTTTCTCTCAGATCTGTCTCATCTCTCTCTCTTATGTGACGATGGTCGATGCCACCGATCCTTTCGTTGCCGCTATGCATGCTGTGTGATGATGATCGGATCGCCGACAAGAGACGGGTGACCTAATTGTTTTATGATGGGTGTGTGAAAGTATTGTTGGGTATTTGGTAGTGGTTAGTTTTGTTGGTTGTTTTTTGGGCGTAATAAACTTCACGCGAATAAGGTACTTTTTATAAAAATTGTGTTATTTGGGTTTTTGGTGGTTGTCACTTTTGCTGCCTCTTTTAACTTATGAGCTTATTATAACTTTACATAGGGAATTAATCTCATAAACTGAGCAGTATGCCTAAAAAATAGGCTTATGGTATATAAGCCAGTTATATATGTTGTGGTCGTAAGCCGTGTATAAGTTGCTGCCATAAGTGTGCGGATTGATTTTATAAGCTCCTATAAACCACGACGTTGGGGCGTCAAATGTATAAAGTTGAGATTATTCGTATCTTGGCGCGGCAAGTTAATAACTTTGCAGCCATGGCGGATTAATCCTCTTTTTTCAACTATTTATAAATCTAAACATTAGATGCCGTTACGTCGTGGTTTTCTGATTTTATGTTTGGCATTGCATTTATGATGCCTCGGGGGAATGATCTTGGTGTTTAATTATATAGTATAATGTTTGTTGGGTAGAGATGAGATACATCTCAGATGCGGAATGTGGTAGATAACACACCGCTTTTAAGGTGGGTTTGTGGACTGTTTATGTTCGCTGCAAAAATGCAGTTCTTAGCGAGTGTTTGGTAAAAGATTAATGGTGCGCTTATTGCCCAAAAATTATGCTTATCAGATGAGGTTCATGATGGTATCGATTATGAGTTTCATGATGGTACCGATTGTAAGAGGCTGTGATGACTCTAAATGAATTCGGTAAAGATGAGATTCTTCGCACCTTGGCGTGGCAACCTATTGCGGTTGCAGCCGTGTCGGATATATCCTCTTTATTCGTTTGTTTGTCTGAGCCTGCTACACAATTATTTTTTGCTTTGCTGATACTTGGCTGCTACTTGGTTTGTTGATGTGGACTTCGTTTTAACTTTTATACAAATGACAAAAATGTTGCCACTCACATTTGGAACTGTTCAAATACTTTTATGGTTCGTCTTTGCTTCTAAGGGTTTTAAAACCTATTGTTTGCTCTTTCGTCGCTAAGTTGAAATCTAATAGAGTTGGTTTTGATCACGGTATTTTCTCTATTACTGCAATAAGAGATGAGCCAGGGTTTGTTTGATGATGATGCTTTCAGTAGTGGAATTATTATTGGGTGTTTGGTTGCCGATAGTTTTGTTGACTATATTTTGGCCTTATTAAGCTTGAAATAAACAAGGTATATGTTAGACTGTTTGATTTCATGATCTTCATTGGGTTTATGTTTCTAAAAAGGGTTGTTTGGCTTCATTTGTGATTAAAATTGTTTTTGATTACATACCTCTGAGATGTGATATTGATGCTCCTTCGATGCCACCGCTCCTTTCGTTGCCGCTATCTATGGCGTGCGATGATAGTGACGGGTGCGTGACGATGGTGATAGGCTCATAGGCTATAAAACAAGCCAACCGGTTAAAATTGAGCCGTATCTTGGCGGGGCAGCACGTGGCGGCTTGAATTCTCTTTTACCTGGGTTTCATGAGAATTGTCCCTTATATTTCATGAGAATTGTGGTGATATCGATTGTGGAAGGCTATGATGAATCTAAAAGGCTATGAAAAAGGAGAGATTATCCACACCTTGGCGTGGCAATGTATTGCGTTTGCAGCCATGGCGGGTGCTTCCTCTGTCTTCAGTTGTTTGCCTACCTGAGCCTCCTGTACAATCACGTCGCCAATCCTTATCTTTACGATGTTAGGTAAACAGTTATAATACATATAGTACAGAGGTGATTATGCGGCCATAGTAGCTTTCACTCTCCACCTACTCAACCATATGGGTCCCAATATCCTCCCGGTAATACCTTATTCGTTAAAACGTGTTATTGTTTCTTAATTAGTGAACTGTTTAAAATTTAGGCCTGTTTGAGCTTTTTGATGAATATAACGTATAATCTTATTTTTTGCAGATGAGAAAATGTTACGTGTGCACATGAGGCCAAGTGTGGTGCGGTCGTATAATGATGACGTTATAGTGAGTGATAGCCTCTTAAAAAAATTAATTTTTAGGCTTTCGAAACTGATACCAATATATTGTGACCTCGAGAGTAAAAAATGCGCTCTTAAAAATGAAACAAAGTACGTGCCTACAGATGTGGGTCTTTTACAGACTGGCATCTACAGCATGGATTGCAAGTCGACGCTTTTGTAGAATCTCTATACATGATTTAGGTACATACATCATTGTTACCTGATTTTGTTATTGTTACCGAATGTAGAGGCAAAATCTGTAAGTAATGGCTTTGAGTTACTTGATTTTAAAACTTTGACGCAGAAATCGTGCAAAAGCCGCTGCGAGCGACGCTGATGCTTCTAAGGTTATTATCTACTTCAAAACTATTTCTGTCAGTATGTAAATAAAATGAATTCGCGCATTATTGCAATGGTTTTATATGATACAGGTTTTATTTGTGACCAAAAAAGCACTAATTGGTTGACTCCCTTTGTGTAGATGGTGGATTCTTTGACAACATGGCAGTGAATTGGGAATTGACATTTCCTACAAAGCATGAGAAGTTCTGGTCTTGGGAAAGAAATCTAAGTTCTACACTGCACATTATTTGAACAAAGCTGTTGACCTGCCTTCTCGATCACCAATCCAGGAGCTTGGCTTGAGAAGACGGTTGAGATGCAAAACCAATGCGCGCATCCGACAGCAGCTACTACAAACAGGTAACTATCCGTTGAATTTTAATACATTACGGATGTACGTCTCTCACACTACAACAAATTGAAGTTAAGGCAACACCAATAAAGTGTTGTATTATGCCTTTAAAATGTTGCATTACGCATAATGTGACACTTTTTCGAGTGCTGCGTTATGTAACGTTGCCTTAAGTATATGCAACACTTATATTGAATTATGCAACATTTTTTGAAAGTGTTGCCCATATTTAGCAAATGTGATACTTCAGTGTGCAACACTTTTAGAATAAAATGCAACAGTTTTTACACTTAAATGCAACACTTATACACATAGGGGCAACACTTTTAGATTCAATAACAACACTTTTCACGTCATGTGCAACACTTCTTTCTTTAGAACCAGTACGCATGAAGTGCAACACTTTCTAGTGTGTTATCATATTAGTGCAACACTTATTCCAATGATTTGTAGCACTTTTATTTCATGCAACACATTATAATACATAATTTTTGCAAAAAAAACAATAATACCAAATTTTTTCAGCATGTCTAATATATAAATTGACATTTCCATTCCATTATAGAAAAACTTAAATACAATATAAAATATGAAAGTGTACTTTTACTAAGATATTCAATGTAAAATAGCTAACATACATAGAAAGAAAAGTTATATAATCAAAATTCCACAAATCTTGACAACTTCTTTACAGCTCTCCACGTACAGTTTATTTTAGTAAAGTACATCAAAGCAATATAGCCTGCCATAAAAGAAAACGATTAAGATTAGTTTTTTTCCACATATATTGAAATTAAAAGGATAGCTACCATTAGTAAATTAGTTACCCTATATATTTAACTAGCTTCATTACACGTATGAGTGCGCGGACTAGCTTTATAATATTACTTGACGAATTATAACTTATCTTTATAACTATATGTCAATCCAAATGTTGTTAAGCAAATAAAGATAACAAACTTGTATGAGAACGAAAAGATACCAAAAATCCATATCGATTTTGTAAATCAATAGTTGCATGTTGATTAAAAAGTCATTGTGCATCTATAGTACTAACTCCTCAAAAAGTTTGCTCATCACAATAATTTCAGAAGATGACGCACACATTCTTCACTCATTGTGCACCTATGATGTAACCACGATTAATAGACATGTAATAGTGTTTTGAGAGTACCATTTTAGTATCTTCAAGACACGTTACTTTTCAGAGAGAGATAGGGTACCTCTTCGAAACCAACAGGCACCTCAGTGGTTCAGTCGTGGCAACTTTAGCTACTGTAATAAAATATAACAAATGCATAAGAAAAAATAGTTGCAAAAAGTACATATTTTTTGCAGATAGACTGTAAGTTACGAGCATTAGGTGATTCTTCACGGCTCCTTTTCCTCAATCAAAACAGTGGTTTTATTATTTTAAACATAAAATAATCTTCTGGTCTGGCCCCGTATTCATTTGGTTTTGGACATAACCCGATTTGTTTTCTAGTCTTTAACCATAAATCCAATGATACATAACCAGTCACCCTTCGTTCCTATTTTGTTTGTTGGTTTCACCGGTTTAACCCGGCTTTTACATCTTCTATATCGAAAATCAAAATATGAAGTATGATAATATGTTTAAGGTATGTTTGAGCTAGTCGGTTATCTTGATCTAAAGACCATTATTCTAATACTTCTATGCTTATACCCTTGAAATACTAGCCACTTCAGCAGTAAGTTACCTAAGCGAAATACAAAAATACCATTATATAGATAATTGATGATATAATCAATGTTATAGCTCTAGAATAAAGCTCCATTTATTACTCCAACTAAAATACTTATTAGTACTAATAATAATATTGTATGTCTGCAGTACAAATAGAGATGGTTCCAAATTGTTGCAAGTCAGATTAATGACTTAGTATAAGCATGTAGAAAAAAACTATTTAAGGAAAACTTACTCTCTTGGCATCTTCACATAAACTTTGTAAAACTAAACATCCTTAGCTGCCTCAAAAGTATTTCTATGTGTTTGACGTTTGACAGGTAGAAAACACGAACACATCAAATTAGCAAGCGATCAACTTGGGTAAGAGAATATGATTTGATTTCGGGAAAATATCTTATAGAATTAGACATAGCCTTCCACTTAGCTCCACTTTCCTTAGCCACCTGTCACCAACACTTATTATCAATGTCATACAATCAAGATTAACGTCTTGACAATAAGTTATTCTTTAATTTCGCACTACAACTTATCTTCTTGAACATGCTAAACTTCTTGTTGTTTCATTTTGGTCTTGTTCAAGTAAACAATACAGATCGTACAATTTTTTTATCAAATTTGAAGCAGACTCTACTACAAAAAGGGACATAGAGCCCGGTTGGAGCTTAACCTGTACAAGAGGGTACTTCAGCTTGAGCAGGAACTTGTCTAGGTAGTCCATGAATATAGCTTTGATGCTTTGGCATGTAGCTCCAACTCATGTGTCGTTCCTCTTAAAAAATTTCTGAAAGAACAAGGAAACATAATTTTAGTTTGGTGCGCTAAATCAGAAACAAATGATTCTAACTCAGGTTGTCATTAATGAACTGATAAGAAATATTCTCATAGTACAGTACTGGAAAACATGAACATACTTTTATCAATGATACCTTGTGCCAAACTTGACAGGCCGGGGCTACACTGGTTCATAGAATGTTCGAATCTGAGGTTGTTAACTTTCCGTATGTAAAAATCAAACGCCATCCACCTTGATAAAAAAGATATGTCTCTTGTTACCTGGAATAGTAAGACAAGTCAGTCTGTCATTATGGAAGCACACACTCACACACATAACCATCTGGTTAGTCGGGTTTGAGTATGGGTCAAGTTTCGGGTATTACTGTGGTAACAGAATAAGTGGCCTGTGAAGATTGAGCCTACAACAAATAAGCAGCCTAACAGATGAATTGATGTCGTTTTTGTTACTTGCCCTACTTTGTGTTTTCAAATATAATTAGATTCTTCTATTTCAGAATAATATATATACTGAAAACTCAAACAGATTACGAGTTTTCAGTAGGGAGGCGAAAGAAAATGATTATATTAAGACTGCACAAAGAGATATTCACATAAACATCTCTTATGTTTTGGCCTTAAGGTTGTGAATGAAATATATCAGTTGTAAGAGAATCAAAGGTTATAGCTAACATGGTTATAATCGGGGATAATGAATTCGTCGTCGAATGTTCCATTGGACCAACTTAGTACAATTAGCATTTAGTTATGACTTATGACCAACGATATACCATCAATTCCTCTGGTTCATATACCATAATCAATAGAGACAAGGACAAATTGGACCAATGATTGGTTGCCTACATAGGAAATTAAGAGAAAGGCTAGTTATAGCCCGGCTCGAGACCAACCACTTAAGTACTAAAGCTAACAATAGAAAAGAGTCGTTATGGTCTCAATATCTAGTTACAAAACATGTGACCTTTATGTTATAAATGGCAATTCTACCTACATATTTGACATAAACAAACAAATTTAAAGTCAAGAGATGATCAAACTAATTCTGTACATAGCTAGGCTGTCTGGCATATACTATTTTATAACAAAGCATAATATTTATCCACACTCGTAACTGTGAGTGTTGTTTAATCATACTTTTAAGTGTGTAATTTTTTTCTTAACGATGGGAAGTGTGGATTAGATGTTCAATTAATAACTAAACCTCAAGTTTTAATTAGATCTTCAACTATAGACATACATACACAATTTCATACAACTAATAAACCTGATCCCTGAAAAACAAATACAAACTTGAACCCAAATAAAAAAAATTACAAATAAAATACTAGTTGGAGGTCATATGAACAAGGCTATCAACAGATCTAAAGTGTAATCGAGCTTTAACCAATCATTAATGATGGCACTGGGTCTTTAAAAAATGGACCAATAAACTCGTAATTAGATCATCAACACTTCAAATCTTAAGATCAGATAGACGTTAGAGAAAAATTACATACCTTGGGATACTAGTTTCGGATTTCATAAAGCAACAACTAATGGGGATTTGGTAGATACAATTAGACCCAAGAAGATCTAGCTAATAATAGATTTAGTGTAAGATGATTTTTCACATACCTTATCATAGATGGATTAGGAAGAAACTGAAGAAGAAGAAGGCTAAATGAAAAGCCATAAAGAAAGGTATAACTGGTATGGTACAGATGGATACAAATGAATGTGCGGGGTTTTAATTTTGGGTAAAAAAAGGGGGCGGAAACTAAAGAAATAACCAAGCGGGAGATTAGATTTTCATAATTTTTGGTATAACACTTTAAAATAAGTGTTGTCTTTAAAGATTAGTAATTGCAACACTTTTATAATGTGTTGCGTTATGTTGTTGAACTTGAAGTGTTGTTTTTGATATTAATATGCAACACTTATTTTGAAAATGTTGCTTTTTCATCAATCTTATACAAAATGTAACACTTTTAAAAAGTGTTGCTTGTATAATGTTGCATTAGGCTGATTTTATTGTAGTGACCTTATAGTAACTTTGATTTGTTCTTGTTTATTTCTACTGTGCAAATTATATATCATTGTTACTATACTATCTTAGGTATAAGTTCTAAACAAACTGAGCTTAAACGATCTAAGGAGTTCTATTAGACTCCACAATTGGTATCAGAGCCTCATGGGGCTCTTGATCTAGGATCTACATGGTGTGTTTGATGTCGAGTTTATGAAGAAAAGAAGGTTCAGGTTTTATGTTTTGGGTACTAGTCACATTCGGCAACATTAGGGTTTGTCAAACCCTAATTATAATCAAAACAGAAAGCATGTTTTTGTGTATAAACGACATCGAGGGAAGGGAAACAAGTGTTTCTTGGTTTGATATCAATGTTGTGTTATAGTAAACACGATGCTTCATTTAAGAAGAATGCTAATTTGTGACGGATTCGTGACAGCTTTGTAACACTAAAAAGCGTTGTCTGGATACTTAAAAAAAGGTATCCTTAAACAATGGTTACAAGTTAGTACTGCTCGCGTTGATGTTTCTACTGCCAAGGTAAAACATTATACTGCTAGCCTTATCTTTGTAAGTTAGTGCTGCCATGAGACGTTAATACTGCCAAGTAACAGGTTAATGCTGCCAAAGGAAGATTAGTGCTGCCAGTTCATGTTAATGCTGATATCACTAAAGGTTAATGCTACCAATTTATACTTAGTGCTGCTAGTATGATTAATACTGCTAGTATATTTTTAATGCTGCCAATATTAAGTTTCTGCTGCTAGGGTAAATTTTAGCAGTTACTATTGTTGGACTTAAACCAAGGTTTGTGTTGCTTATATATTTAATACTACCAATAGAAAGATGTTTTCTACTGTTGGTTACTACTGCTTGGTTTAAGGGGAAGCTAATAATTCAGATTCATTTAAATGTTCTTAAATGTTTAAAAGGCTCGTTTTTAGATTTCTTGGATTAATTGGTTACGAAGAAGATTGTTTATGATTTATTTGACGATGAAGTGGAATAACTTGGGTTTGTGTTCTTATCATATCTCAAATGGCCATTTAAACATTTAAGAACAACCTTCTATTTGCAGTAGTAACCAATAGTAGAAAACATCTTTCTATTGGCAGTATTAAATATATAAGCAGCACAAACCTTGGTTTAAGTCTAACAGTAGTAACTACTAATTTTACGCCTTGCAGAAGAAACTTATAATTGGCAGATTAAAAACTATTACTAGCAGTTTAATCATTACTAGAATCTCTAAGTATTAAATTGGACAACATTAACTTTAGTGATAGCAGCCATTAAATATACATGGCAGCTCACTATTCTCGCTTTAGCGCATTAACCAGTACTTGGCAGTATTAACTGTCTCTTAATCGGGTGCCTAACTTTACAAAGATAAGCCTAGCAGTTATATGTTTACCTTTGGCAGTAGAAACATCTTACTGAATATTTTGTAATTCTTAGAACTTCCATCTGCTCTGATGATTTGATAATACATCATGTTTTCAGTCAAAATGTGTGTCTTCCAATCAACTATTGGATATTTAGTAGCCAAGGATTCAACATCAATAGCAATGTCATCCCCTTGAACTATATCCAAACAAGCTCTAAGCTCCTCCTTTTCAGCATCATCTTGTAGTTTCTGTTTCTTGACACTCTCTTCATCATGTTCTGCTCTTGGTCTCTTCTTACTACTTTCTGCTTGCTTGCTACTGCTATCATCTTTCTTTCCACTGTCATCACTCATAGGAACAAAATCATTAATCCATTGTTGTTCCTTCTTGTATAACTTCTGAATTTCTTCAAAACTCTTGCTCTTCAGCTGATTGTGAGTGTACTTGCCCATGTGTTTCAGATAAGTAATCATCTGGTTTCTGAGTTGAGTTCTGGTTGGTGGTCTGTTTCTAATCTCTGCTGCTCTCTGGGCTGCAAAGAACTTCTTCCTTGCTGCAATGGTTTCCACCAAGAATCTAGCCTGTTCATCAACAGAAAATTGTTCTCTTTCTTGTTCTTGAAGTCTTGCAGCTAGCAACTCATCAGCATCCATCCTTGCTTGAACATCTTCCATTTGTTCAATCAATGCAGCATCCTTGGCCTCTTGTTCTGCAGCTCTTTCCCTAGCAATCCTTTGCTCTCTCTCAAACTGTGCTTGTTCTTCTTCAAACAACCTTTGAGCTAGCTCTTCATCCATCTGAATCTGAGCTTTTCTAGGGTTCTTTAGAGTAGGTTCAGGCTCCACCATCTTGCCTTTACCTTTGTCTTGGCTTTGTACTATTGGTACTGGTGTTGCTCTCCTTGGTTCTTCTTCAACATTACGAATCACTACTGAGGTTGTCCTTGGTCTTGCACTCCTAATGGCCACAAGTGTATCAGCAATAGTTGTCATCTCATCTTCAAAAATATCCCCAGTAGTACTTGTAGAAGGACCAGCAGCACTACCATTTGAAGGTCCAACAGTACTAACATTAATACTAGCAGTATTAAGTGTATCCCCAGCAGTAGTAATTTGTTCAGCAGTACTACCACCTTTAACATTCTCCATTGCATCATCAAGCACATCAAAGTCACTATCTTTAAACATTGGCGTTGTCTTGTCACTTTTCCTCCTCTATTTGGATACGTTCTCTTTATCCAAACCTTTTCTCCTAGAGGTATCAATCTTGAAGAGCTTCATACCTAGAGTTCTTGCCCTTAGTGCATTTTCCAATCTTTTAACTTTCTTTTGCAGCTTATTGATCACCAAGTCTTGAGCAATCTTTGATTGTACCAAGGCAAGAACCCTGTTTAACAAATTTGTACAAATGGCCATCAATTCATTTATGTTAGGTCTACCCTCATCACTTCCAGGTGTGTGACCTCCTGAGAGAGGTGAATCATGAGGTGTTGGTGGTACAAAATCCGTCAAATCCTGTTGTTCATTCCTTTCCTCATTACTTTTAGGTGTGTTAACTCCTGGGAGAGGTGAATCATAGGAATGTTTAGATTCCCTCTTAGACCTAGTCTGAGCAATGGCACCCCCATGGCTTCTTGGCACCTGGGTCTGTCACATGAACCAATTTCCTAAGAAAGAGGATCATTAGACATTGTCGTGGATTGGGTCTTAGTTATGTTACCACTTGCAGGTGCTGCATCTAAGCTAGCAGCAGTAGTGGTAGCCCTCACCACTCTGACATTCCTCTCCTTAAAGACAACCTCATTTGCTACATTTGGTATAGGCACACTAGTCTGAGGTAACTGAGTGTCCTTTTGTAAGGGTTGCCTAGGTGATTGACTATTTTGGGGTGATGATAATTCAGTAACAGGGATTTGTTCTTCAATTATGGGTTGTGTAGTTGAAGATGGTGGTTGAGGTTCATAGGGTTGTCCTGAACCATCACCCCCAAGTACTGGTGGTGCCAACATTGATGCAAATAATTGAGTAACTCTCCCTAAAAAATCTTTTACTTTTCTTTTCATATTAGTGAAAACCTTTTTAGTATGTTTAGGTGTTTCATAAGTATCATTAAAAGGTTCTGTAAGAGAAATCTGATTATTCAAAAAGAGTTGTAAAAATCTTGAATACATTAAAAATTTCTTTGTATTAGTATCAAAGTTCCTCAACATACCATCAAAAATTAGTTTAGAAAAGTTAAACTTTTGACCAATAGCTAAACAGATAACTGCAGATGCTATATTAGTGGAAAATTCATTCCAAGAAGTAGATTTTGAACTTAGGCAGTGTAAGATGGTATGTATGAGGTACTTCCATTGAGGAGAGAAGAGAGCTTTTTGAAAAGTAAGTTTGTCAGAATCACTCTCATACCCCATCAATGCAAGGTTTTCAAAAATAGCAGTATTTGTTAGACAAGTAATACCATCCTCATCATTAAAGAGAAGATCACACCTCACTGATGATTCTGGTATTACTACTGTCTTGCCATTAACTGTGGCATGAATTTGCTTTACATCATTGACTGTTTAAGAATTTGTAGTATTCTAAAACTGTTCAATATAGGAAGCATAGATAGTAGGACTTATAGTTAGGGCATAATGAATAGAGCTAGTAGTAAGAAAGTCCACTATCTGATGAAACTCAGCATTCTCCTCTGTTCTTTCCAAACAAGCAACCATATTGTGTTGATCAACAAACTTCAAATCCGCCATAGATGATTAATTGAGGATTAATTGTTGGAGTCGGTGATAAATTGAATTTGGGTTTGAAATCGAAAGAGTATTAATGAATATTGGGTGATCGTATGCGCTTAAATAGGTAAAAAGGAAACCTATAAGCGAAGTTATCCTTTTATAGACCCAAAATTCCCTCAACAGTTGTAACTCTAACGAAACTTTTGCCTAGTAGTACTAACTTGTGCCTAGCAGTACTAACTTTTGCCTAGCAGCACCAAATCCTGCCTAGCAGCATTAACTTTACAACTATCATTTTTAACTCCAAATTCATCACTAATATCATCTTTAAACCTCATCAATTATAACTTTAACAAACACATCTTCAGAGATTAAGTAATCCA
>BQNB010124928.1:0-15701 GCA_026074375.1 Tanacetum coccineum
GCACCATATAGACTTCTTCAGAAAGATGTCCATTGAGGAAAGCGGTTTTGACATCCATTTTCCATATCTCATAGTCATAGTACGCGTCTATAGCTATAAGAATCCTTATAGCTCTAATGTCTGCAACAGGAGAAAAGGTTTCTTCATAATCAACCCCGTAGGTTTGAGTGAAGCCCTTTGCTACAAGACGAGCTTTAAAGATGTATACTGCACCATCCATGTCAGTCTTTTTCTTGAAAAGCCACTTGCTACCAACGATTCTAGCATTGGGAGGATGTTAGGATTTATGTTTTCCTAACTTAGTACCGACAGTACAAATAGTTAGTACCGTTAGTTATAGTTAGTACTGACAGTACAAAATGTAAGTACTGATCAGTTAGTTAGTACTGTTAGTAGAAAATAGTTAGTACCGTTTAAGAGATATGTATGAGATATCTTAGGAAAAGATATGCATGCATTTTGTAAGCCTGTTCTGTTAGGTTTTATCCTTAGTCTATAAAAGGATCCCTTTGGGCATAGTTAGAGATACGACCTTAAGATATCTCATAGCAAAAATCATATCACAATAGTTAGTAATCTATAATCGTTCAAAGCAGATTAATAGAAGTTATTATTTAGTTCTACATTGTTTTTCTTAGTACTTGTGTTAAGATTCCGAATTAACACATAGTATTCATAATCAGTGTTTCTATATAGTCAATTGTATTTATACATCTTGGCTTTCATCCTTAATAGGCTGCAGAGATCTATTCCTTTGAGGGACTCTCAGGCTTAGAGTATTCTAATCTAAATTTTTTAAGCATTTCTTTAATGTATTTTGATTGGTTAAAAAATATACCATCTTCTAAGTGTTTTATTTGTAGTCCTAAGAAGAAGTTAAGTTCCCCCATCATACTCAGTTCAAACTCATCGTGCATGATCTTGGTAAAATCATCAAATATTTCTTGACAAGTTGATTCGAATATAATGTCGTCGACATATATTTAAACAATGATGATTGGTATGTGCCTAAATACACATACCTTTGACCTTTAAAAACGAACATAAATGACCAAAAACGTACCAAAAATACTTTGTATTTGTATGTTTTCATCTATATTGTGCAGGAAATGGATATCCGAGAAAAAGATGAAAAATCAAGTCAAAACGAACAAAACCGAGCACGGAATGGAAAAGCGTGGAAAAGCCAAAGTCTACCATCTCGATAAGTTCCCTACGAATGACAGATCAACTGTAAGGATATGAGGGATGCCATCAGAAATTCTGATTTGGTGGAAAAGGACGAATCAAGAAGATGCAAAAGTATATACTTTTGCACAGCAACGTTTGAAGGATTCTCTGTATTCCAACACAGAAGGGCTTTCACAAAGGTTATGAAAGTGTTTCCAAAGTCTTTAAGTCAGGTAGTGATTCATGGTGCAGGTGGTATTAATGAGGATGCTAATAAAATAGTTTCTAAGATTCTCTACCTTCTCGAATGGTCACAAGTTTCCCTAATTATGTGAACCAAACCTAAGGGGTAGACCGTTTTAGTTTTGAGATTTATACCATTAATCTAAGGAGCTGGAGGAGTTAATGTTTGATATTAAAAGGCTCTACTGGTATAATTCTTCCTATAGCCCACAAAATGTGAGCTTGGGCTCTGAGAAAACAAACATTTCTATTGAGTTTGTACCGCTTATGTGTTTCCCAATCTTTCTGGTCAAAACTCAAAGTTTGATCAAACTTCATCATACTCACTTCATGCTAATCAATCTAGCTGCCCTCAACTGGATCATGAGGACTTGGAACAGATTGATGAATATGATCTTGAAGAAATGGACTTAAAGTGGCAAGTGGCCACTGATTCATTGGGAGAATGAAAAAGTTTTACAAGAAGACTGAAGAAGCTACAATTTGATGCAAAAGAAGCTGTTGGCTTTGATAAAACCAAAGTGGAATGCTACAATTGCCACAAAATAGGGCATTTTGCTAGAGAGTGTAGAATCAAGGGAACTCAAGATAACAGGAGGAGGGATGCATGGAATTCTGGAAACAAGGATGGGAGCAGAACTGTACAGAAGGAGGATTCTAAGGCATTGGTGACAGTTGATGGAGAAGGTGTGGATTGGACAAATCATTCAGAAGATGAAGATTATGCTTTGATGGCTTGCAACAGCTCAGACTCAGACACAGAGGTAATTTCATGTTCAAATAAGTGTAAAGAGTCTTATGCTAATCTTAAAAAATTGTATGATGCTCAAAGAGAACAACTTAGTGATGCAAGCATAGAAATAAAAGCATACTCTCAAGGTCTTAAGAAAGTTGAAGCACAGTTAGTTGCTCATCAACAAGGGACAAAATTTGGTTGATGAACAAAGATAAAGTTTATGAAAATAGATTTAGATGATAAAACAGATGTTCTCACTCCATAAGAAATTATTAGCAGAAGCTCAAAAAGAAAAAGAAGATTTACAAGGGCTAAAGTAGAAAAATGGCTTAATTATTTTAAAATTTAGTAAACTGCTAAATACCCAAATGAGTGCTAATGATAAGTTTTGGTAAAGGCTAAAGTAGAAAAATGGCATAACTCTTCTAAGAATCTTAGTAAACTGCTAAATACCCAAATGACTTCTAATGATAAGTTTGGGCTTGGGTATGGGGATCACAGATATGATGGGATTTTGAGCTATGAAAATGAAGTGTTGCACAGTGTTTTTTATGAATAAAGAGAGTGAGTTAGAAAAACAACCTCTGTATGATAGGTTTGTTACAGCAGATGGAATGCATGTTGTACCCCTACCCATGACAGGAAATTATATGGCATCTGGACCTGAGATTGATGTAGATTACTCACAATTTACATATGGTCCAAAACAGACTCAACCTAGTGAATCTGAATCCCAAACAAGTGAATTTGATACATGTGAATCTAACATTAGTACAGAACCCTCTGAATTAGTGTTTGAACCAGTTGTCAATGAATCTAATATAGAATGTCAACCTAAGGTCTGGTCTGATGCTCCTATCATTGAGGAGTATGAATCAGATAGTGAAGATGAGTATGTGTCTACACCAAGAAAAGAACAAGAAACACCTAGTTTTGCTAACCAGCAAGTAAAAACTCCTAGGGAAACTATCAAGAATCAGTTCACACATAGTCAAAAACCTAAAGTTGATAAGACAGAGTTGGGGTATGGGTTTACTGTAAGAGCATGTTTTGTATGTGGAAGTCTTAATCATTTAATTAGAGATTATGATTTCCATGAGAAGAGGATGGCAAGAAAAGCTGAGTTAAACAATGGTTGGAATAATGTGCAAAGAGTGAATAAACAAAACCAATTTGTTCCTTCAGCAGTACTAACTAGAACTGGTAAAATTCCAGTTAGTACTGCTAGAGCTAGCAGTACTAAAAATTTTAGTACTGCTAGGCAAAGTTTTAACAGACAGACAGTACTAACTAGTACTGCCATGAAAGTTAATACTGTTAAGCCCATTGTGAATAGAGTTAGACCAGCAAATGTTTTTCACAAAACTCATTCACCATCTTCAAGGCCTTTCAAAAAGACAACAGTACTTAGAACAGATTTTTCAAAACAAAAAGTTAATACTGCTAAGGTAAATGCAGTTAGTACTGTTGGGGGAAAAAGGGAAACTGCTGTTAAGCCCTCAGCAGGTTGTAATTGGAGACCACAAAGATACAACTGGCACAATGTCTCCAAATACAATGGTGGATCCAGTCTTAGAAATTGTTACACTTTCAAAGATCCACTAGGCAGACTCAAGCCCAAACAGGCTTGGGTCCCTAAGAGAATCTAATCTCTTTTATTTGATGTGGCTAAGATTATCCACAAAGAGCTTTAAGGAATAAAGAGGGACTGTTGATAGTGGATGTTCCAGGCACATGACTGGAAACAAGGCCTACCTTGCTGAATTTCAAGACTTTAATGGTGCCCATGTTGCAGTTTAGAGGTAGGTAAAGGTTAACAACACTAAATGGTAAAAAAAAAAAAATAAAAACTTGAAGAATAAAAAGAGTAAAAAAAATATTACAACTAAAAAAAGCACAATAAAATGAAGCATTTAAAATAGAAAAAAAAAACCCCCTCTTCCTCCCACCCCCTCCCACCACCGGCCGTCCACCACCTTCAGCCACCCTAATCTCCCGTTCCTTCTATCTTTCTGCTGGCGGGCCGGCGGCGAGGTAGAGTGTGGGGGGGGTTGGGGATAGGTTGGAATTTGTAGTTATTGGAGATTTATGGGTTACGGATTTGGGGGAGGGAGTTTGTTTGGTTTCGATGTGGTGAATGAGTAAGGTCTTTTAGATTCTATTTTAAAACATGGATATCAGTAATCAAAACCTTGTTCTTTCATGCGTTAACACACAGTTAACACACGAGAAGCAGATTAGAAAGATGAAGTTCTTTCACACAGAGCACACGATTACACTATACACAAATACTCCACAATTCCCCAACCTAAAGATAGGGAAAGTTAGATTTTGAGGATGTGTGCTTTGTGAAAGAACTTCAGCATTTCAATCTCTTTTCTGTGTCACAAATGTGTGACAAAAAGAACAAGGTTCTGTTTACTGACTCTGAATGTCTTGTTTTGTCTCCTGAATTTAAGTTACCTGATGAAAATCAAGTATTACTTAAAATCCCCAGACAAAACAATATGTACAGTTTCAATTTAGAGAACATTGTTCCTTCAGGAGGATTAGCTTGTTTAATTGCAAAGGCCACAATTGATGAATCTAACAAATGGCATAGGAGGTTGGGTCATGTAAACTTCAAAAACTTAAACAAACTTGTAAAGGGAAACCTTGTAAGAGGTTTACCTTCAAAGATTTTTCAAAATGACCACACTTGTGTTGCTTGTCAGAAAGGAAAGCAACACAAGGCCTCCTGTAAGGCCAAATCAGTAAGCTCTATTAGCCACTCCTTACAACTTCTTCATATGGATTTGTTTGGACCTACATCTGTAAGGAGCTTAAACCATAAGACTTATTGCCTGGTTATCACTGATGATTTTAGCAGGTTTAGTTGGGTGTTTTTCTTAAGAACTAAGGATGAAACTAGTGGAATCCTTAAGGACTTTATAAGACAAATTGAGAACCAATTGAATCAAAAAGTTAAAACTATTAGATGTGATAATGGTACAGAATTCAAGAACAAGGATGTTATTGAATTCTGTGGGTCAAAAGGGATCAAGAGGGAATACAGTAATGCCAGAACTCCACAACAAAATGGAGTTGCTGAAAGAAAGAACATGACCCTTATTGAGGCTGCTAGGACTATGCTTGCAGATTCATTTTTACCTAACACTTTTTGGGCTGAAGCAGTTAGTATTGCTTGTTATGTTCTAAATAGGGTATTAGTGACCAAGCCTCATAATAAGACACCTTATGAACTTATAACTGGTAAAATACCAATTATAAGTTATATAAGACCTTTTGGGTGCCATGTGACCATCTTGAATACCATTGACCACCTGGGCAAGTTTGCTGGGAAATCAGATGAAGGGTTTTTAGTTGGGTATTCTCTACAAAGTAAGGCTTTTAGGGTATACAATTTAGAAACCAAGAGGGCTGAAGAAAACCTGCACATCACCTTTTTAGAGAATAAACCAAATGTTGCATGGAAAGGACCAACTTGGCTATTTAATCTTGATTATTTAACTGATTCTATGAATTATCATCTTGTAAGATCAGAGAATCAAGCTAACAAACATCTAGGTCCACAAGAAGCTAATCACAATGCAGGAACAGAAGACATTATTGATGCAGGAGATTCTAAAAAAGAAGATGAATCTGCTCAAGACTGCTTTGTACTGCCAATATAGTCTTCTTATTCTTTAACAATCAATCTTGATTCAAAGACAGATGAGAAGCCAGTAGATAAGGAAGATCAAGTCTTTTTGGATGAGCTTGAAAGACTTAAGAGGAAAGAAAAGGATGCTAATGATGCAGCTGAATCTCTCAGAAAGGAATTTGCTCAAGAAACTAACAATTTGCTTATACAAGCAAGAGCTACTAAGGCTAGCGGTACTAACATAGTTAATACTGTTAGCACACCAGCTAAAGCTAGCAGTACTAACATAGTTAATACTGTTAGCACACCAGTTAAAACTACCAGTCCTTATGATGGACTATCTCTCTCTGATCCAACCAATCCTAAACAAGATGATTCAGAAATACCTGCATTTGAGGACATTTATTTAAATCCTACTAATGGTATTTTTACTAATTCATCTTAGGATGATGAGGGTGCAGTGGCTAATTTCACAAATTTGGAAACTGTTGTGAATGTTAGTCCTATTCCCACATCACGGATTAACTCTTTTCTTCCTTCAGCTCTTATTCTTGGAGATCCAAACTCAGCAGTTCAAACAAGAAGTAAAGTGAATAAAAGTTCTGGAGCCCATGAGATCATGCTTTGTTAGTATATTCAAAAGTCCAAAGAGAACTAACCATAAGTATTCTTCATTGTTTATTTGCTTGTTTCATGTTCTCAACTTGAACCCAAGAGATTTCAGAAGCTATTGAAGAGATGACAAGTTGGTGATGCTTTGCAAGGAAGAATTGTTGCAGTTTAAGATATTGAAAGTTTGGTCTAGTCGATATGCCTTTATGGGAGTAGGCTATCGGTACAAAGTGGGTTTATCAAAATAAGAAGGATGAAAGAGGTGTTGTTGTCAGAAATAAGCAAGGTTAGTTGCCCAGGGACATAGACAAGAGGAAGGGATAGACTATGATGAGGTTTTTGCTCCTGTGGCCAGGCTTGAAGCCATAAGGATCTTTTTTGGCATTTGCCTCATATAAGGGTTTTTTTAGTATATCATATGGATGTGAAAGTTGCCTTCCTTTATGCAAAATATATGAGGAGGTATATGTGTCTCAACCACCTGGTTTGCCTAGCATCCTAAGTATCCTCAGAAAGGTCTTAAAGTGGTAAAACCCTTATATAGGTTACATAAAGCTCTAGAGCATGGTATTGCTACTTTATCTACTTTCTTAGTGGAGAATGGATACAGAAGAGGAACTATTGACAAAACTCTCGTTCTATAAGAAGGACAAACATGATATCATACTATTCATGTCTATGTGGTGCTTTCATCTTTGGGTCTATAAAGAAATCAAGGTGTGATGAGTTTGAGGCATTATGAATGAAGAGTCGATTTCAGATGAGTTCAAAGGAGAGGCTGTACCTTTCTTTCTTAGATTACAAAGTCAAACAGAAAGCAGATGGTATCTTTATAGTCAGGATAAAGTATGTTGCAGAAATCCTAAGAACTTTGACTTTGCAAATGTTAAGACTGCTGGTTAGTATACCTATTGAGATCAAAACGCCTTTAGTCACTGGATGAGGAAGCCAGTAATGTTGGATGTCATCTCTATTAGGCCATGATTGGCTCTTTGTTGTACTTGACTGCTTCTAGGCCGAATTTATGTTTACAGTACTGTGCTTGTTCTAGTTTCAGTCACTCCAAAGTCCTCCAATATAAGTGCTGTCAAGAGATTTTTTGGTACCTAAATGCAAACCCAAAATAGGTCTTTGGTATCATAGAGTGTCTTCAATTTGGACTTGGGGCATCCTACTCAGATAGTGTACTATGATAGTGCAATTCTTGATAGAAATCCACAACAGGAAGTTGTCATTTCTTGGCGGAGACTTATTTCTTGGCAATGCAAAAAGCAGACCATTGTGGCTACTTCTACTACAGAAGCAGAATATGTTGCTGCTGCAAGCTGCTGTGGGCAGGTTTTGTGGATTCAAAATCAAATGTTAGACTATGGGTTCAACTTCATGAACACAAAAATCTACATTGATAATGAAAGCACCATTTGCATTGTAAAGAATCCAGTTTATCATTCCAAAACAATGCAACTTTGCTATTAAGGCAACTTCTTAAGAGATGCTTATGAAAAGAAACTAATCATGGTGCTTAAAATCTACACTAATGACAATATTGCTGATCTACTCATGGAATTTGATGTTAGCAGGTTTCAGTTCTTGTTGTTATATTGGATGATAAATCCATAGGCTGCATTGCGCTAAAGGGGAGGCAATATGATGTGTTGTATAGTTTGTATGAAGAATAACATGTACCATAGGTGATGCATTTCCAGGAGTAGATAGTATTTAGAGAGGGTATTGAGAAGAGTTACTGATGAGGTAAATCGAAAGCCACTCCTGATACCTACATTGTTCATTCTTTGGTTGGACAAAGTTAGTACAGACAGTGCAAAGTTAGTACCGCTGGGCAAAGTTTGTACCGCTATAGAGACGTTGAAGAAAAATACCGCCAAGGGTACAAAGTGTAAATTGAAACGGTTTCCTTGAAATTAGGTCTCCTAAACCTATATAAACCAAATCAATTGCACAGTTCCTACGCAAATCTCTCTCAACTACATTCGAATATACAAGCCCTAATTTCTCTCTTCTCGACGATCACTCTTCCAACAACAATGGCTGTTCTTGATTCATGTCCTAAGCACAACATGGTCGCTTATCGGAGAGTCTGATAGGAATGCCGAGTTTTACGGGATCATTGATTTTCTTAAGACAAAGTTGGATACATATGCACTCACTGTAGTCTGTTGTATCTACTACATTTGTTGAACAGTTTTGGACGTCTGCTAAGTCCAAAATAATCAACAATGTTAGGCACATACTGCCAAAGTAGCTGGCAAGTCTGTGTCTATCTCTGAGGCATCAATAAGAAGTGATCTTCTTTTTGATGATACTGATGGGATAGACTCCTTACCTAGTCAGGCTATATTTGATGCTATACAGCTTATGGGGTCATGATGGGGATTTTACAGTGTTAACATTTAATAAAGCTTTTGTTTTCACCGAAAGGAGGTTTTTTATTTCATACAATCAATCATTGTTTTAGATTCAAAAAGTACCTCTTGGATCATATTCTTACTACACTTGCACTGCTGTCATTTGATTAATATCTAATCTAGAAGTTTTAATTTTTCTATATTAATTTTTGATGGTTATGCTTAGTCATTTAGATGCTAAAGAAGAAGTTGTATGTACCCACGTTTTATTTCTATCTTTTTAGATAAACAACTAGATAATGTGTCTGTACCTTTAGATCATTTTCCTGTAAATACTTTAACTAGTAAAGTCTTTTCTTTCATGTTAGAAGGTAAACATTTCTAAGGCGAAAGTCACCCCTTTAGTTTGCTACTATGTTTGGTACAACCAAACTCATGATGAGGGTGCTTCTTCGGAAGGACCATCTGATGCACAACCTACCACCCTCCAACTGCTAAACTGTGAAGTACCTCACGAGACGCAGACTGACTCATCTCCTATCACATAGTGAGCGTACCTCTTGTGCAGAGACTGACCATACCCAAGACGCTTCAATCTAACTTACCTATCCTGATTCTATCCAAGAAACTTCTGGGTGGGAAGCATGGAGTCATTCATCCAGTGTACAATCCACTTGCAGGGAATGAGGGTGAAATAGCTCTCCAAAGTGTCTATGTTCTTTGTCCCTCTTTTTGTGCAATGGATATTGATCAAGCAAGTATATACAAAAAACTTGAAGGCTCAGATCAAGAAGCTCAAGAAACAAGCTAAACCTGTCATCCACCACCATAGAGCATGGCTGAAAAGTGTCTCCTTGAAGCAAAGATTGACAAGAAAGAGCTTCTCAAGAAACAATGGGGTGCACTAGAGTCTGTATCCTAACAAGGAGGAAGTTGTAATAAATATTAGTGAATCAAGTTCAAAGAAATCCTCTCTTTGATGAGCTTCTTGAAGATACAGTTGATCATATAGAAACAGAGAATGCTCAGGATGAAGGGAGGACAAGGGATATAGTGGATGAAGACAAGGAGATTGAAGAAAATGTACTTAGTACTGAAGATGTACTTAGTACTGACAAGGATAAGTTAGTTCTGTCAAGGAGAAATAGTTAGTACGACAGACATAGTTAGTACTGCAGATACAAAGTTATTACTGACAGCAAAATTGAAGTATGATGAACAAGATGAGTTCTGTGGCAAATGAAGGTACTAAAGAGCACATTGATGGTACTGAAGAGCATTGAAGGTACTGAAGAGCACATTGAAGGTATTGAAGTTCAAATTGAAAGTACTGATGGGCAAAGAAAAGGTAATGAAGTTCATACTGAAGAAGGATGTGATACTTCAAGCTTCTCAAACACCAGCACTTCTACATTTTTGGACGATGATGAAAACACATAGCTAAGGTTCTTCTACATGAGTAAGCCAAAGATGTTTCTAGAGAATAGGAGAAAGGTGTTGAGTTAAGGATATTGAAGAAACTGGACGACCTAGACCTACCTTCTACAAGATCAATTGATGAGATAAAGCCTCTTCAAAGATGATCCATAAGTCAAGGATGAAGAAAATTGAAGAGGAGGATGAATCTGAAAGTGAATTTGATGGTATTCCTGAAGCTGAGATGAAGTTTAAACAGCTTGAAAGTGATGAAGAGATGGCTAGGAAAATACAAGAAGAGTGGGAAGGTGAAGAGGAAAGAAACAGAATTTGCTGAAGATAAAATGATGCATTGAAGCTCTCATAAGAAATTTTGATGATTTAAACGGCATGGATTGAGGCAGACTGACTTCTCTTACTGAGAAGCTTCAAGAACAAGAAAGAGAGCATTAACATTAGAAGAAAGAGCAAAGTTCCTTCATGACACAATTGCTGCTCAAAGAAGATTCCTTGCTCAACAAAGATCAGAAGCTATCAGGAACAGACCACAACCAAGAATCAATTAAGAAATCAAATGATGACCTACTTGAAGCATATAGGAAACTTCAAGCATGTGAATTAATATCATAAGTTTGGAGGATGTACAAGCTTTGTATGAGAAGATTAAGAAGGTTCAGATGAAGATTTTATCTCTATTGGTATGGGAAGATGTTGAAAGAATGATCAAAAGATAAATGAGAAAAGAGTTGATTCCCTCTAAGATGAATGATCAAGGAGGTAAGTAAAGAAGTAGTCAAGGAAGGAGGTAAAGCAGAGTTCTGGAGGAGAGTAAGAAGAAGATAGTAAGAGAAAAGAGATAACTGGTACAAGGAAAGATAAAGTCAAGGAACAGAAGATACATTGAAAACTACTTCTGTATAGATGATAGTGACAAAGTGTAATTGTTGAGCTGAGATTTTCACTTAACTATAGCTCCAGATGAGGAAAAAGAAAGTGGATATGAAATATTTGACTGAAAATATCCTATCAAAGATGGAAGACAGGAGTGGCTTGTGAACTAAAACACAGGATGATCAAAGCTGAACAATTTGATGAGATTAATCAAAATGTAGTGTTTAGATAGTATGGACAAAGAGATACTTTAGTACTTTGATAAGAGTATTGTCGATATTTGATATAGTGATTTGATTGTGTGTTATCAAATGGTAATGGACAATATCAGATGAGATTCCTGAAGTTTTGGACTGTGTACTTTGGGGAGATTTGAGGTTATATTCACCCAGTATGAAAAATGTGTTTTGGAAATCACAGCTAGTTTGGATTATAGTGAGTTGGAAGTTGAATTAGGTTGTTCAGGGGTTCATACATTAGTGATGATACAGGATTAGTAATTTTCATATGCTGGTAGAGAAGAAGATATCCTTGAGAAAGAAGTACTGCTGCAAATGCTGATGTTAAAGTTGAGTCTGATGAGACAGTACTATCGGCCATTAGAGTGAATTTGATTTATCTAGAAGTTGCTTGCCAGAGTTAGAACATGAAGAATAAGTTGATGGTATTGAGATGGGTTGAGTGTTGGTAACCTCACACAACAATTGGTCATAGTTCACATGCTTAAAAGGCATAAGAACTAGCTAGTTCATAAGAAACGGCTTGATGGTAAAGACTTCTCAATCCGTTTATGGTTGAAATTTACCAAAAATTTGTTAGGGTTATCAATTCACACTTACTTTCCCCGTGGATGAAAGAGTTGGCTAGTCATGATCAAACAGTTCATGGTAAAGACTAATCAAATATGTTGATAGCTGATAGTTTGCTAAAAACTATATGGTTTTTCAATGCAATAGGTTATGGCTGAAGCTGTGACTAGTCCAAAAGCAAATGGTATTTGGTAAAGACAAATAATTTCGTTGATGGTTGACAGTTTACCAAAAACTGTATGGTAGTTAACTCACCATGTTTTTAAAATAAAGAGTTAACTATCCCAGAGCAAAGGCTACTGGTAAGAAACATCAAATCCGTTAATGGCTGAGTAGTTTGCAAAAACTACAAGGCCAAACTTAGTTGGATTGTTGCTGAAAAGTTGTTGCTGTGTGCTGAGAAGACAAAGTTGCTGTGAAGGAGGATAAGAGTTTTAAAAGATCAAGAATGATATAATGTGTTTGGATAAATCTTCTAAGAAGCTTAATGAGATAAATTAAGAAACATAAAGTTAAATGAGTTCAACATTCATGTTTAAGGGAGGATTGTTAGGATTTATGTTTTCTAATTTGTACGACAGTACAAATTGTTTGTACGGATAGTTATAGTAGTATGACAGAAGACGTGTTTAGTACTGATCAGTTAGTTAGTAGAAAATAGTTAGTACCGTTTAAGAGATATGTATGAGATATCTTAGGAAAAGATATGTATGCGTTTTGTAAGCCTGTTAGGGTTTATCCTTAGTCTATAAAAGGATCCCTCTTGGCATAGTTAGAGATACGACCTCAAGATATCTCATAGCAAAATCATATCTAAATAGTTAGTAATCTGTAATCATTCAAAGCAGATTAATAGAAGTTATTATTTAGTTCTTCATTGTTTTTCTTAGTACTTGTGTTAAGATTCCGCATTAACACATAGTATTCATAATCAGTGTTTCTATATAGTCAACTGTATTTATACATCTTGGCTATCATCCTTAATAGGCTGCAGAGATCTATTCCTAAGAGGGACTCACACAAGATGCTCATCCTCCATTATGAGAGAGTCAACGGGCTCCTTGGTTGATAAAACGGGTGTGATTGCAATGGTATAGTCCTTGTCATCATCATAGCAAATGGGAATCTTCCATATGATCTTTAGGCGCTCCTTACTCACTTGAGTAAAACCTTCTCCACTGATTGATTCTCCGCAATTCGCCTATCTTCTTCCTTATTTTGCATATATTGACCAACCATATCACATATGGATGTCATTTGCTCCATGATCTTATTTTGAGAATTTAGAAGCTCATTTTGAGCATTGAAGATTGGATGATTGACGGTATATTGCGGGGGTTGAAATTGGTCAAAGCCGAAAGAATTAGAATCATAGCAAGAATTTTGCTCATGATAATAGTCTTCATTCATCGGTTGACATTGAAAAGTCTCATGAGGACCCCCGCAATTTTCACAACAAAGATATTGTTGTTGAAAATCATGAAAATCTTGCGGGAAATTAAAGTCTTGATTGTAACACGGTTCCGGATAGATAAACAGAACTTGAGGTGTACAATAGTGACCATAACGAGCATCGTTCCCGCAAAATTCACAAGAATACATAGGAGGTTGTGGAGGTGGGTTGAAAACGTTAGGAGAATCATCAACAAAGTTAGGTTTTGAAACGTAAGGTAATGAATTTTCTTTTTTGGAATAGCACGTCGGATCAAAACTTGGCAAAGTTTGTGGGAGCTCATCAATGGTTTGATTGCATGGTTCCGGATTAGAGATAATCGGAGCTTTCGGTGGACAATTATAACCAAGTGGCTCGGTGGGGGTTCAATTTGGTCAAAACCAGAATAATTAGAATCATAACACGGATTAGGTTCGTAATAATTCATCGGTTGACATTGAAAAGTCTCGTGAGGACCCCCACAATCTTCACAACAAGGATATTGTTGTGGAAAACTCGGTGAAGTTTGTGGAAAATAATCAAAGTTTTGATTGAAACACGGGTCCTGATTGTAGACAAACGGGACTTGAGGTGGACAATCGTAACCATAATGGGCATCGTTCCCACATAACTCACAAGAGTATGGCACGTATTGGGGTTGTGGAGGTGGGCATGAGAAATCGGGAGGATTATCGAAAGAATTCGGAGTCGAATCATAAGTGAAAGAATCTCCATTCCTTGAATGGCATAGAAAGCAATATCCATCTCGAAGATCATTACCACACCGTTCGCAAGTACACCATCGACAAGGGTGACCATATAACGGTTCTCCACACCCTACGCATCGGACAAATGTCGACATAAAGAATTAAACGATAATGAGGGTTAAGAAGAGAATTAAATGGTTTAGAAGAAAAAGAAGATTATTTTTGGGTTTTTAGGTTTTTTAAACAATTCATTTTATTAAAGGACAAAATGAGATAAGACAACTTAAACCAATTAATCAACAAGCTTCACGGTAGCTCTTTAAAAGAAAAACGCACAAAGGAGCGGAGGAGCGGGAAAGCGCGAAGCTATTAAAATCCTTCTCCTTTCGGGTCGTAGTTCCTCGGAACAACCCTCCTTATACCCCTCTTGTAGTTTGTTAATCAATTAAAGGTGAGCCGTACGTCGCAAGTGACACAAAAGGCAAGTTTTAAATCTTTTGATTCGGGAACTTATTATGATAATGCTTCAGTTGAAAGCATTATATTGATGATGAATTGTTTATCTTTATTAAACTAAACTTATAAACTTCATGATAACACTAAAAACAACACTTAGAGACTGTTTTCAAAAGCCTTTTCAAATAAGCTCTTGGAATCTTTCTTATCACCACAGATTCAAACACTACTTAGACAAATCCTTGAAATAAGATTTTTAACTTAAAACATTCTTTGAAACAGATTAAAAAAACTCAAAAGTGCTTGTTAAAGTTGAGTGAATAACCCAAAAAGATTTTTTTTTACCATTTTGACCCGTTTTCAGTCTTATGCCAAACACCCCTTTAAGTGACAGTTTTCAAATAAAAACTTGATTAAGGCCGATTTAATATACAAATTGTCAAGACCAGATATTGAACAAGTTAAACAAACATCATTAAGCAAATTTTAACAATAGTTAAGCACTCAAATAAGCTGGAATAGATTATGCACTTTTATAAGCTAATATGAGACAGATTCTAAGAAAACTTAAACAAATGATTTTTAAACTACAAGAAAGCTAACATAAGCATTAAATAACATAAGCAAGTAACAATAAGCAACTACAAACAGGAAATAAGCACTAATAAGCAGTTGAATAGTAAATAAGCTAAAAGTAGGAAATGAAAACTTACAAAGGCCCTTGCTTAAATAGGGCAAACAAGCTTATAAATAAGCTAATCTACAAGCTCTAGCTTGTCAAAAGACAAGCTAGTGACAACAATAAGCCCTTCCCTTTTTGGCTTATCTTCCATTTGAGCTTTTAAGTGATTTTTGGTAAAATAAGCTTAAACCTTACAAACTATGAAAGAGTTTGTAAGACTTAAGTAAACAACTTAAGAATGATACAAAAAGAGCTTTTATGAGCTTAAAAACAGTTTTAAAACATAAAACACTTTAACTTAAAAGCAAGATTTTCATAAAACTTAACTTTCATTAAACTTCAAATCTGATTAAAGGTAAAAAAAGAAGAAGTACAATAAGCTAAACTAGAACTAATATAAGCTGAAAAACTAAAAAAAACTAGGTTAAAAACTACATGCCTCATTCGGGCTTACAAGGACCTATTTATATAAAGACTAAGACGGTTCTAGGATGTGTGTTTCTTGTGTGAGACATAAGGCAGTTGTGCTTCATGTGTG
>BQNB010124929.1:0-19857 GCA_026074375.1 Tanacetum coccineum
TAGAAGCAAGAGATATGGATACAAAACTTTCATCGGCTCTTAAATCAAATAATACTTTAGCTAGATGTTGGTTTAGAAGGAACGTACCCGTGACTACATTCGGGTCTTGGTGAGCGTTCTTGTCCCTCAGCAAGTATGCTCTTCCATGGGCATTGTTGTTTGCCTTTGGGCACTGGTTTTTGTAATGTCATTTCTCTCCACAGGCATGACAAGTTACTGACACTGGCTGCAGGTTGCTTCTAGTAGCTGGCCCTTTGTTTCTGCAGTTCTTGGTCAAATGACCCACCTTGTTGCAAGTCTGACACTTGACAGTGCAAGGTCCTGTATGATGCAGGGTACATTTCTTACACAGGGGAAAGCTTCCATTATACCTACTATTTTCAGTTGGGGCAGCAACATAAGCCCTGCCAGTTTCTTACCTTCTATTCTGTTGTAGTTGGTGATCATTGTTGTGGTTGTTATTGTTGTTGTAGTTATTTTGGTAGTTGTTGTTGGTGAAGGTTCTTCTATCATCAAACTTTTGTTTGTGATCATTGGTTCCTTGCACAGAATTGTGCTTTGTTACATGATCCATTAACCTCTGGGTTATGGTAATGGCTTCCTCCAAAGTTTGAGGCTTTGAAGCAGTAACATTTTCTTCAATACTTCTGGGTAATCCCACGATGAAGACTTCCATGAGTTTCTTAGAATTTGGCACCATAGTTGGGCATATAACTGCCAATTCCTAGAATCTTCTAACGTAAGTCTTGAGATCATGCCCTTTTACTGTTAGGTTGTAAAATTCATCTTCCATTTTCTTGATCTCAGTTCGGGGGCAATACTTCTTTATTAAGAGCGTTTTAAATTCGGACCAGGTGATCTTGTAGGCTTCCTCTATTTTAATAGGCTGGGCGAATGAATTCCACCAGGACAAAGCTTCTTCAGTCAGAGTACCATTAGCAAATTTTACTTTGCAGTCCTCAGTACAGTTACTACAACACCTTCTGTGCCTTTAAAATTTAAAGGTTGGCAGCTCATAAACTCTTTGTAGCTACACTTTCTTACTACATGAGCTTCTCTTGGTTTGGTGTTGGTATTGTTAGTAATTGCCATGGTAGCAGCTTGTGCTTCCAGAGCTGCAGAAACACTATCAGTAACTAGTTTCCTGATGGTGGCCTGAGTCATGGCTGGTGCTACAGATGTTGATGTCCTCTTGGGAGCCATTCTATCAACATTTACAAGACAACACAGAATAAGAATTCATAATCACTCTAACAGCATCTTAACTCTTAGGAACTAGAAACTAAAATTGGGAAAATTTTTTTGTATAATTATTGTTACATTAGGGTTTATAAGGGACTGGTTCACTTTCCAGTGGTTTCATACCGCGACCACTTAGATAATTTATCAAAGGCTAGTCTGGTGGTGGTGTAGGTGAAATCGTATGCTCAATATCTTGATTATTAATCATATCCATGATACCTTGGTATAAAGGTTTGAGAAAACCAGGTGGTAAAAGAGCCATAGTAACCTAGATACATAAAGATACGATACATCACACTACAGAATATAAGATAGACAACCACAACATACATAAATTGGTATCATAAAACAGTGAGGTATAATGGAATCACCACTGTATTAAGTCATAAATAACTTGTCTACATATTTTACATAGTTAAAATTTGACAAGTGTCATTATTTATGCTACACATCCAGTAGTTGGATTCTAACAAAAGCTATAAATGATAAGGATCTAGTCTAGTAGTCTAGTGGTCCTCCTTTGTGGTTCTTGAGCTCATGGATCTTGTCCAGAAGACTCTTCATATCTGATCGGTGGCAAACCTGGATATCCTCGATGAGTATCTCTAAAGTAGAAGTCCTGATGCGAGCAAGAAAAATCTCATCGTCATGCCATTTGCTCTCTCTAAATCCATAGATCTAGGTACGGGCTTCTTGAACTTCAGTTTCTAGTTGGTCAAAATCTCATTGTATGAATACTCGACCATTACCAAGACTTTCTATCTTATCTTCCATGTGCTCAATGCGCTTAAGAGGGAGCTCATCTAAGTGATTCAAAATAGTCTCGATCTGTTCCTCATGGCGCTCCGAACTCGTCTTATGAGAACTCTCTCCCATCTCAAATACCTGAGGTGGGGTAGAGAAATCAGTAGAGGAGGATGATAGGAAACGGGCTCGTTTCTGAGATGGTAAAATCTCCTCAGGTAGAAAGAAATCTCGGGGATTAAATAGTGGTGATAGTGGTAACACTAAAGATGGAGGCAAAACAGTTGGTGGAGGAATAGGAGCTCGTAGTAGTGGAATAGAAAATTCATTATTAGTAGCATTATATGCTTGCATGACCTTCATATATGGATCATCGTGGAAAGGTGAGATGGTTAGAGAGGCTAAAAGATCCTTAGATAAATCCTCTGAAGGATTAGAAGAAGTGTTTCTCGGTGAGGCTGGGGAATAGTCCGGTGAAGCCGTGGTATAGTCAGGAGTATTCGTAGAGAAAAAAGCATCCTCAACATAGGAATCAGATAGGACGATAATAGGGTGGGTGGATGTAGACATAATTTTGTAACAACCCAGTGTAAAATAACATAAGTTATTTATATTTACTTAATAGTTATGTATCTTTACATACTATTCAGGAAATGTAGTGGCACGAAGGACTTTCTTGGATGGAAAATGGTTATAGTTTAGGTTTTAACCTTGTTCTCTATAACCTGGGCTCGTGATACCAATCTGTAACACCCCCTTATTTGACATATAGCAGGCGGAAGCCTATATGGTGGTATTTACTTATGAAATCAACCGTCATAATCATAGTAAAAACAACCTCAAAAGAGGATGCTTTGGAAAAATTTTGATTATCATAATATTATTTTGGAGTTTTACAAAAGGATGGTCCCAAATATACATGTGATAATCATTAGAGTTCGAGATGATAACAATGTTTGACTGTCCTCATGTCCAATGCACTCCGTGCCATAGGTGCTTAATTACCTTGAGATAAAAGATGCTAGAAAAGTTCAACATAAGGGTTGAGTGAACTTCACAAGTTTTGAAATCGTAAATTAGTTATAATACATGTCATCATAAGTGGTAATAATTGTACAATTTACCAATTTATCATCGGAAAACATCATATTTCCCTATGCTCATGGACCACCAACACGTTAACATGGAAAGTCACCTCTTTGACATTATTGAGAACAAGTCCTCTTGGAAAGGTAGCTTGCTTAATGTTACCCATTATTCTTAAATATTGTGGTTTTGATTACTCGTGTACACGTTAAACACCAAATGGGATTTGGTCAATCCCAATAGATCTATCCACAATATTCGCGTTCACTCGCAAGTGATTAATGGTTCATGATTAAATGATATTGGCAGTAGAGGTAAACTTAGGCAATAATATATCAGGATAGCATACAGTTGGAAAATACTTGTATTCATGGTTTATAGCATGTATCCCCCCACGCGGTTTGGAAAAAACATATAAAGGTGGGACTATGAACTCACCTTTGTATAAGTAGTTGATTGATTTGAAATTTTAATTCAAAGGAAGTAAACAGCCTCGTTCACGCAACCTGGTCGTATAATATGTTAAGTTTTAGTTTCATTGTTTCAAAACTTTATTTCATAAAGTTTAACGTAAATGATTTTGGTTTATTAGTTTGTGAAAGCATCGTATCACTATTTGGGCTATATAAGCCAGAGTTATGCAGTAAAACGTTTTGTGGAGCATATGGACACTTTAATCGTAAAATCAGCAAACGTCAAACGTCTACCCAAATGAAAGCCCCTCACATGAAATCTCCTAGTAACGTATACGTTATAGTTTAATGATAGTGATTTTATCTTTTAAGTTTCTTTAAATCTAGTGGTGATATATTATGTTTCAAATATATTAACATAATTATTTTATATTGTTCTTGATCGACGAATGGTAACGGACCAATGTGTGGGTTTAATAAAATCAAGTCTTATAATATTTAAATATATTTTTATAATTAATATAAAAATATTACATTCTTATACCTTTGAGAATATAAAAATGACAATATATACCCTTGTATATATATATTTACAATTTATAACCTTTATGTAAATCTTTAAAACATTTAACTCCTTTCCTTTAGGCTTATGCAAAACAAACCCCTAAAGTTTAACTTTAGGATAATTACATTTTTGGCCCGAAAGTTTATGATTTCAAAATGTTACGATATATACCCTTATGCATGAAATGTTTTGCGTTTTTAGTCCAAATTCCATAATCTTTGTATTTTTGATCTCAAAATCAGTTTGCAGGTTATAGCTTATTACTATAAGCTAAAATAAGTAAGTTTTACGAGCTTGTAGCTTATGAAAAGAGCTTATGAGCTTAAAAATCCAAAATGGGCACGTTTGGTTTAGAAATAATAACCTGAAAGCTTAGAGCTTTTAGAATTTGTTTTTAAGCTTATAAAAATGATAAGTTAGCTTATTAGAATAGCTTATTAGATTAGCTTATAGCTTTTAGCTTATAGGGTTTATGAATAGAGCTTATTAGGGTTTTAAGGGTGCGTTTGGTTTAGGAAAACCAAATGAATAAGCTTTAGGGTTTAAGGGCTTATTTCATGTGATCATAAGGATGTATAGGAGCTTATATATAATCTAAAACATGATAAGAGCTTATTGAACGAGTAGAAAAGCTTACTAGTACACGAATAGGTGAAATGGGTCGAAATGAGCAAATATAACCCGAAAACTTTAGGAGATGAATCAAGAGCTTCTTTCTTCTTAACCTTGGCTTCTAAATAGCTTATACTTTCTCTTCTTCTCTTCCTTAGCTTGATTAGAACATGATTTTGAAGTAGTATGATGCTGTTGTTTTTATGCGTAAGTTTTGAAATGGTATGCATTATGTGGTGTTATATTATAGTGTTCGAAAACTTAGAGACCAAGTTTGTGTGAAGTAGTGGCCAAGTTGTGTAGAGTGGTGGCAAATTTTAGCTAGGAGTGGTGGCCAAGGAATAACTAGGATGAGTATTAGAGGCTAGCATGTAGCTTGGAGAGGTGTAGGGTTGTGGTGATTGTTCGAATCACCAAGGAGGTAATGGAGGTGGTTCGATTGCCTTGGAGCCCAAGGTGGTGATGAAGGTGTGTGGGTGGTTGCTTGATGTGACCAGTCGGTGGACAAGTAGGTGTCATGGTGGAGGGAGGGTGGTTGCTTGGTTTTGGTTTAAAACTAGGTGAACTAGTTTAGGGTTTTAGGGTTTTCGTCTAGGGTTAGGGTTTAGGATTAGGGTTAGGATGAGCTAGGGTTAGGGTTAGGGAGAAAATGGTGTTTAAATGTGTGCTTGATGTGTTTGTAACTTGTGCTCAAGAAGTGGTACGAAATGCCTTATAAAAATGGAGGGGAAATAGGCTTATTTGAATTATTGTATAAACGGGTTGTAGATTGAGCTTAAAGGAGTTGTACTTGGTTTTGGAGAAACTATAATTTAATTTATGCATTGTACACTTGTTACAACATGCCTAGAAATCCTTGTCATTTATTTTGGATGTGTAACATTACATATAATTAGGGTTTTGTTATAAACGTTTAACGTATAAAGTTCGTTTTATATTAAACGTTATGGATGGTACGTTAAATAGATAACGTATGGTAAAATGAAGTTTAAAACATATTGCTTGACATATTATAACGTTTACTTGCTATAAACGTTGATGAAATTGGCATTGGTAGGTTGCGTGAGCTCATTTACTTAGGTAATGTAAGTTACGTTACATTATGGATGGAAAAATATTTCCATGAAAATGGTTGCATCTAATTTTAACAGATGGATGAATATACTGATGAAAATTGCATCTAATTTAATAGATGAATAATTACGTAGAGGTAAATTGTGGGTTGTTATACATGATGAACATGACATTGAAGAAGGAAAAGAACTGAGACAAATGAAGCGTAAAGAAGACAATAAGAATGACGAGCAACCTAATAAAAGGGTATACAAAGCCGAGAAGTTTGAAGCTATAAAATATTCACTAGGACCTAACGAAGAATACATTGCTATAAAAAGATGTGAATATAATGCTTGGGAAAGAAACGAAGATAGTATATTTCAAATCTACCAAGAAATATTTCATAAAAAGGATAACAGAGGAAGGTGAGGTAATTGATGAGCCCATGATTGACATAATCAATACTAGGAATAATGAAAGTTTTGACGAGTACCCTAGTTTTTACGACTTTGACCGGAAGATCCATATTGATTGTACCTACAACTTAAGATTTTCGTGCATGATAGGTTTCGAGCATGTAAATGCTAATTTTTTCCCAATTTATTCCGTCAATGTGATGTCTAGGTAATTCTACAATTCTATAATGAGGGACAAGGTTGAATACAAAGGAAAGAATGTAGTCAAAACTTTTATGAATGTACCTATTTTTGTTAGAAAATTTTCTGTTGTAACTCATTTTGCAGTAGTGGAGAATATGGATGGCTACCGAGATCAAGACATGGGAAATATCATTCTTGGAGAACCATTCTGTGAAGCTTCATGTGTGGAAGAAAGAAGGTTTGATGGGTTAATCACTATCCACAATGGTAATGATAACGTGACTTACCAAATGGCGCGATCACATCCAAGGTTTAAACATCTATCCAATGCCCAATGCAACTAGATCAAGCCGTTACTAATGAGTATACATGATAAGCTAAATGGAATCTCACATCCGTACCAAAATCTCAAAAGTTTATACAAGGGGGTCTTGAACTTAGGACCCGAATATGTCCGAGATGCGAAGATGGAAGAATGGCTCACATGCGGGCACATAAGCATGCATGAGATGGAGTAAAGAAGCTGGAAGGAAAAAGTCTAACTTAAAGACTGGCTGAAATAAAAGTGCTTTCCGAGAGACAACCCGTATTGTTATTTCTTTTTATTGAGTCTGTCTTCCCAGACATCAATATGGCGTATCCACTCTATACCATACGGCGTATTGAATGTCTGGACGTTATCAGTCCTTTACTTTTATGCACTTTTGTAGCAACCCCAATTTTGAATAGCAGCGGAAGCTAGACGGGCGTATTACTTCATGATACACAGTACAAGTTATAGAAAATGACTCTAAATGAGATGTTTTGAAATACATTATCATTCGAATAATACAAAATATCAAAGTTTGATACAAGTTCCCACAAGTTTCATAATGTACATAAGTGATACATAATAAGTTTTAAAGCTTTATCGAACGATAAGGTTATGCAAGGTCTTCAAAACATTTATGTACACCTTCAGTGTAAGCCTGTTTATACCTTAAGGACCTAAGAAAAAACATGTCGAGAAGTCAACACAATGGTTGAGTGAATTCATAGGTTTATGAAATGGACAATCAAATTTTCAGAGTTATAGTAATAATTGCAACGAATACAATCATCTATATATTAGTATATTATTGCCTCCTAAGCTCATGCTACTCAAATCTGTCTGTATATATCAATAATGATATATAGAATGATAATGGCCCAGTGTAGGTAATTGCCATATACCTAGAGTTACTAATATAGTGTGTTTGGTTACCTTCGGCTAACACAAACAGGATTCGTCAATCCCGATAGGCCTATCCACAATATTCGCATTCACACACAAGTGATTAATGGTCCATGATGTGGGGGACTTTAATAATCTACAATATTCGCATTCAGACACAAGTGATCAATCCCGATAGGCCTATCCACAATATTATGTTTTTATCATGCAGAAATTTAGCTTATATATTAAGCTAGGAAACTTAGTAGTAAAGAAAACAATGACATGCATTGGTTTTAGATGACAAGGAGTACCACATAAGGCCACATGGTCTTGTGGTGCCACATATACGACACCTCATGGTGAGGTGGTATGGTGTTTGGTTGCTTGCTTGCCAAGATAAGTGTAGAGTTGCTTCATTGTGAAGTTATTACCCTACGAGGTATAATTTGGTCCCGCTAATTACTAATGTTAAGCTCTTAAGTCACGAAACTTAAAACTGGGTATCATAAAAATAATATGCTTATAAAAATGATAAAACTTATCAATATACTATAACTAAGTATTATTAGATGTGTTATATGTTTAACGGTAGTACATAGACGTTGTACAAACTATAAATGTATGTTTATGTTTTGCGTAAATGTAAACGTACAATGTTTTAATTAAAATAGCAAATAAGCATATAGTACATTTATGAAAATTGAATATAAGAAAATAAAATGTCTAGAACACTAGTAGACTTAATCTAGTTTAATATTGTTACGATTTTTAAGCTTATGCGATTGAATTTACATATTTACTTGTAAAAGTATTATCATTTAAAATCAAAATAATAAATGAAAACGAATGGTTAAATATTAACCTGAATTATACAAGTTGCTACAACTTTAAACATTATTGTCAGTTTTGTCTATACGGCGTATTCATGAATATGATACGGTGTATTTGGCAGACTGACCCGTATTTAGATATTTTTTACAGGCTTCTATACGGCGTATTCTTGTTTATGGATATGGCGTATTGGTCTCATGTGCAGTTTGTTTAGTTTATTTATAATTAACCGTAGGTACCAAGATATGATTTTACATATTTTACCTATATTTTCCACAGGACCTCGCTGCAAAGAAGTGACAAGTGGCTGGTAGTATCGGATCATTGGAATCTTTGTGTGTTGTAGCCATACTGGTATACAGACGCATTTACAACACACATTCTTGCTCATAAACTCAACTTGGAGAATCTAACGAGCAAAATATTAGGGGAGTTTCTCATTCTAATTCTTTTAATTCCTGATTTTAAATGTTTTATCTATACAACGAGGACGTTGTATAATTCAAGTGGGGGGTGGGAATTAAAATGTATACTTGTCCTATTTTTTTATACTTAAAAGGCTTAAATTACTGCGCTAATTTAAAAAAAATTCAAGCATACTTTTGTGAAATTACTAGTTACATAACCCGCACACAATAACCCTTATTAGATATTGTAAGGATTTAACCTTATCCGTTTCCAAATGTTTACCCAAATTCCACAAAAATATGAGTGTGTCGGTGATGTTATAGACTTTAGAACTTGGATTGGTATATCTATTCGAGACCACAATAATGAGTACTATGGATTTAGGTGGTGTAACTTGTTTAAATTGGTAAATTTTTAGGATTACACCCAAAAAGCATATATATGTTGTTTTATTAACTAACTACACTGGTTAGTTAACTCCCATATAAACCCTTTGTTTACTCTCATTTTAAGAGTAAGATACCCCTAGAAAAACTAATAGAGCCAATCCTTTAGGAATAACACCAACTATTTGTTTCGTTACACCTTTACACCTTAGCCTACCCTGTTAGATTAAGTCCTTTTATCAGTTGCTAGTTGCTTAAAGTGTAAATTATGTATTTCCTGTGTCTTGTGTCATTTTCTATCTCCGGTATGGTTGGGAAAATTTGCACATTGCAAATGGGAATGTAAAAAGTAGGCAAAACTAATGTATTTTTACTACCATCACAATTATTGGTACGTCCGAAGAACAAAGAATTATGGAAGAAATTATCCGGAGTTATTATGATCGTAAAGATGGTGAAATTACACCGAGATTCGTAGTAGAGTTTGTAAAAAAAATTAGAAAATTGCTACAAAAAATAGGAGGAATGTTTGAAAATAGTCGGTTCGTTAAAGTTTAAACCGATGGAATTATTTGAAAGATCGATTATTCGTTGATACGTATTATGAATCAACGATGTAAAGTTTTGTATAAAGTGGTAGATATCGCCACTTGTCTTTTAAAAAGTATGTAAAGTAAGTGATGATTGGGAGTTGACCGTTACAGGAACACCAACTTAGGTTATTTTTTATCTGCGACGAAGACGTTTGTGTAAATATTTATGAATCTTTGTTAATACAAATAAACCAATAAAAACGTCTATTTTATTTTACGATATTTTCATGTTTTGTTGATGACAATAAATAAAATCTACATGAAGGTAAATTACTTTTCTATTTTTAGCATTACATTGATTTATAAGTAAATTGTGCAAACCATTATTTACATCATGTATAACATCATCATTTGTAGCATATCTTAGGACAATATTACAAGATTACACATGATCTCTCAAGATTTTGCAAATCAAAATTCGGATTGTGTTACTGTGCGCCGAATCTGGTTATATATACTTGTCGGTTCTGTTCTGCAACAGAACCAGCAGAACCGGGCTACAGTAGAATTTTTGGCTATAAATACCAAGCCATTTCTCATATTTTTTATCATCCCTTCCAGCTTAAATTCTCTAATCTTCTCATGTTTTTGATCATTCTATCTTCTCTTGCATAGTTTCTTTTAGCATTTTGTAGGTAAATTCCTTCAAAGAAGAAATTGCCAAACACCCCTTTTGAGACGATCACGTTCGAAGAATCTTGTTTCGCATCTCCATATCATCTTTAAGTTCACATTGCTGAATCTTGTACATCATTTAGTAGTTTTAGATATATTCATCATCTTTGTAAATCAAGTGTAGTGTTGTTTGGTTGATTCTACTGTTAAAGGTGTAAGCAACGTTGTGAGGCTTCTCCGCCGGTTAAAGGATTAGGTGACTCGAGGAGTGGAGTAGGGCAAGGAAGGTGTCCTTGTAGCCGAACCACTATAAATACTTGTGTCTTGGTTAAATCTTTCTAACCCTTACTTTTACTTATATCTTATTCATCAAGCATTAATATTGTGCAAACTTCACATAAGAATCTAACAAAATTTTAAAAAGTACTTGAAAACTATTCAACCCCCGTTCTAGTTTTCAACAATTGGTATCAAGAGCGGGTTATCAAAGTTTTTAAAGTAAACTGTATTTTAAAACTTTAAAAGGATCAAGGATTTGGAAAACTACAAAGAAGGTAAATCTATGCAACGACCACCTCTCTTTGAGGCTAATTGCTTTGTATATTGGAAAAATCGTTTTGAAACTTATGTAAAGTCTAAAGATATTGATATTTGGTACATTATAGTTTATGGTAATTACAAACCTACCATCAAAGATAAAGATGGTAAGGATGTAATCATCACTTATGAAAAATATGATGAAAACCATAAGAAAATGATTTCCAAAAATGATGAAGCAAAATTGGTTTTATACAATGCTTTAACCAAAAAGGAATACGAAAGAATTTTCATGTGCGATACGGCTCAAGATATTTTGAAATATTTAATAATTACCCACCAAGGAAACAAACAAGTTAAGGATAACAAAATAGATCTATTTGTTCAAAAATATGAAGAATTCATTATCACGGATGATGGAACTATTGATTGTGCTTTTGCTAGATTTAATACTATTATTACATCACTAAAAGCACTTGATGAATCTTTTTCAAGTCGTAATCATGTTAGGAAATTCTTGAGGGCTCTTCCCACCAAATGGCGTCCAAAGGTATGAAGAATCCAAGGACTTATCAACACTACCTCTAGACGAGCTCATCGGCAATCTAAAAGTTTATGAGGTAGTACTTGAAAAGGACTTGGAGATTTCTAAGAGCAAGAAATAAAAATACAAATCACTTGCTCTCAAAGCAAGAAAAGTCCTAAGTGAAGAAGAGGCAACCTCTTCGGATAGCGATGATGAAGAATATGCCATGACTGTAAGAGATTTCAAAAAGTTCTTTAGAAGAAGAGGAAAGTTTGTCCGCCAACCCTGTGACGACAAAAAAAACTTCCGAAGAGTAAAAGAAGAAAAAAAGGAGAAGGATGATCGAAGATGTTTCAAGTGTGGTGATCCAAATCACTTCATTAGTGATTGTCCCAAACACTCCTTCAATGATCAAAAGGCGTTCGTTGTCGGGTGTTGGAGCGATAGTGGAGATGATTCCAAGAAAGAAGAAATATGTCTCATGGCACTCGACAACAATGAGGTATTATCCGACACTCATTACTATAGTAGCTCATCTTTAGATAATGAATCAAGGGAAAATAAGTATGATAAACTATGCAAAATTAGTCTTAGGATTATAAACAAAAATAAACAACTAAAGGCAAAAAATGAAGTACTAAGAAGGGAGGCTTGTGAACTTAAAACAAAAGTAGAACAACTAGAAAGAAGTTTAGTCTTGAATGTGAATAATGTGTCAACCTTGAATCTAAAATTAACACACTAACATTAAAACTAGCTAGTTTTAAAAATAGTAGTTCATCTTTGCAAGAAATGCTTGAAATGCAAAAACCACGAAAAGATAAACATGGATTAGGATACACAGAGGTTATAGCTTCTACTAGCAGCACTAAAACCAAAAAGTTGACATCTGAAAATATCAAAATGCCCTCTGTAGAACCGGCGTCGCCGGTTCCCTCTGCAAGAGAACCGGCTAGTTCTGACAAACTGAACCTGCCCTCTACAAAAAATACAGGAAATGCAAAAATTCTAGGAAACAACATTTTAAAGAAAAATGACTCTGTGTTAATCATTAGAAAGCATGTTTTAAACATTTCTAACAATGTTAAACAACCACCAATCCTAAAACTTAGACAAGGGCTAGGTAAAGGTAAATTCTAAATAAGAAATCTAACACTCTATATCCTAAAAGCAACTATCATCAAGTTGGTTGGAATTATAGAACACAACAAGAATTTCAGTACCAACCTACTATGATTAACCAATGGGGTCCATGTCCTCTATATCCATACATGAGTCAACCAAACGGTATACATAACTTTAACGAACCCATGAGATATTGGGGACCGAATGCTTGAGTTGTTTTATGAATTTATGTATGTCTAAAGGTCAAATTAGAACCAAATGAATAGATAAATTATAGCGGGTGCTCAAGACACATGACGAGCAACAAAGATCTCTTCTCATTCTACAAAACTATAGACGGAGGTAATGTGGCTTTGGTGGTAACACTAAAAGCAAGATCATCGGAAAAGGTACAATCACTCATAACTCTCTCACTATTCATGATGTTAGTCACATAGAAAATATAGGTTTTAACTTACTCAGTATAGGACAAATATGTGATAAAAAATGCAAAGTGCTCTTTAGTGAAACCGGTAGTAAAATAATTAAAAGAACTGCAATAACCATAGGAAGAGAATAGGAAAAATGCCTATTACAATAATGAAAAATGGAAACACTTCAAAAGAAAGCCTTTGTCTAAACCTTGATAATGATAACTATCGACTTTAAGGCATCGAAAGAATGGTCACGCCAATATGCGACTAATACAATCGCTATCATCTAAAGAGCTTGTTAGGAATTTGCCTAAACTAAAATTTGAAAGTCAGTTTTGTGATGCTTGTAACATTGGAAAGCAAGTACACATAAGTCATAAACCTAAAAACATGGTTTCAACCACAAAATGTCTAGAACTTTTGCACGTGGACTTGTTTGGTCCGTCGGCCATCCAAAGCTACGGAGGAAACTTCTACACTTTGGTCATCGTCGACGACTACTCAAGATATACATGGATAAGATTTTAAAACACAAAAATGAAGCTTTCGACCATTTTGAAATCTTAAGTAAAAAGATTCAAGTTCAAAATGGTTTCCCCATTATATCAATCTATACAGATCATGGTCGGGAATTTGATAATGAAGTACAATTTGGAGATTTTTGTGATGCTAATGGTATCACTCATAAATTTTCGGCTCCAGGTACTCCACAATCAAATAGGGTAGTAGAACATAAAAATCGGACCTTACAAGAAATAAGTAGAACAATGCTTAATGAACAATCAATTTCTCAAAAAAATTGGTGCAATGCCATCGACATCTCCACATATATCTTAAATAGGATTCTTATTAGACCTTTCCTTAGAAAAACTCCTTATGAGCTTTTCAAAGGTAAAAAGCCCTCCTTAGAATACTTCAAAGTATTTGGTTGCAAATGTTTTATCCTTAACACTAAAGATTATCTCACAAAATTGACCCTAAGTCCACGGAAGGTATATTCCTCGGATATTCGCCTAATAGTAAAGCATACATCATTCTAAACAAGGAAACCATGAAAGTCAAAGAATATCTTAATGTAAAATTAGACAAAAAGTCCCCCTCCTAAGTCACCACCTTTAGAAGATGATGACATACTTGAATGTGAAATTATTGAAAACAAAGAAAAAGACTTAGAAATCAAGGAAAATGAACCATTAAACAAAGAAATCATAAACATCAAAGAATCTAAAGATCATCCCCTAGAAACCGTCATAGGTAATCTAAATGAAAGGACCTTAAGGTCTCAAGTTCAAAACCAAAGTAACTTCTTTTGCTTCGTGTCATCCATAGAACCCTAAAATATCAAAGAATCCATACAAGATGAAAGTTGGACTATGGCTATGCAAGAAGAACTTAATCAATTTAAAACAAACGATGTTTAGAATCTTGTCCCTCCTCTTAAAAACCAAACCATAATAGGTAATAAATTGGTCTTTAAAAATAAATTAGATGAAAATTGTGTTGTATCTAGAAATAAAGCTAGACTTGTGGCACAAGGATACAACCAACTAGAAGGAATAGATTTTGATGAAACCTATGATCCCGTAGCATGATTAGAATCTATAAGAATCCTTCTTGCTTATGCTTGTGCACATGACTTCAAGATTTTTAAAATGGATGTCAAAAGTGCTTTCCTTAACGGTTTTATAAATGAAGAAGTCTATGTCACTTAACCCCCCGGATTCATTGATTTTGAAAAACCTAACCATGTCTTTAAACTCAAAAAGGTTCTTTACGGTCTTAAACAAGCACCCAAATCTTGGTACGATAGACTTAAAGCCTTTCTCATCGACCACAAGTACACCATGGGATTAGTAGATAACACTCTATTTACTAAGAAAAGAAATTCACATATCATCATTGTCCAAATCTATGTGGACGACATCATTTTTGGCTTAACTTGTCAAGTGCTTTGCGATAAATGCGTTGAATTTTTTAAATCAAAATCATGCACGACGAGTTTGAAATGAGCATGATGGGTGAATTAAATTTTTCCTTTGTCTACAAATCAAATAATTAGATGATGGAATCTTTTTCAACCAATCAAAATATATTAAAGAAATGCTCAAAAATTCGGTCTCAAAAACTCTAAACCCATCAAAACTCCTATGTGGTCTGAAACCAAACTCACTCGAGATGAAGACGGTGAACCCTTTGACGACACTAAATTTTGTGGCATGATTGGTAGCCTCCTCTATCTAACGGCTAGTCGACCGGACATCATGTTTAGTATGTGTCTATGTGCTCGCTTTCAAGAAGCTCCAAAGACTTCCCATCTTGAAGCCGTAAAAAGAATTTTTAGATATATTAAAAGTACCGCACAACTAGGATTATGGTATCCCAAGGGAACGGGAGTAGAAACCATTATCTATTCTGACTCCGATCATGCGGGAGACTATGTCTATCGCAAAAGCACAAGCGGTGTGTGCACATTTATGGGATGTTGCCTCACATCGTGGTTCTCTAAGAAACCAACCTCCCTAGCTATCTCAGCCACCGAAGTCGAATATGTTTCCGCTGGAAAAGCATGCCAACAAGCCTTATGGATGAAACAAGCTCTTGTAGACTATGACATAAACCTAAATGATATACCCGCCCTTTGTGACAATAAAAGTGCCATTGACCTAAGTAAAATTCCCATCCTACACTCACGCACCAAACATATAGAAATCCGACACGAAATAAGGAGACTTTGGGTTATCTCAAATATATCTATTTTTCTTTTTTTTTGGTCGAGATAACCGCACCTCCAACTTCATATCATGTACACACAATCTAAATTTTTTTTGCAGACGCCGGTTCCCTTTATTTTTTAAAGCCGGTTCTCTTTCTGCAATAGAACCGACGACACTGTAATGCAGATTATTTAAATACGAATTTTAAACTTCTACCATAACAAATTACCTCCAAATCAAGCCTATCAGTTCTAGGGGTTTAGAAGTTGACTCTAGGCAAATCCAATGATTAGATCTTCTCCAAAATATCAAGCAATGCATTAAAATCCAAAATTACCTCTATAAAAGGTTTAATCCAAACACTAGTTATCTTATCAAATTCAAAAGAACATTAAAAATGCCTAAAGAAAAGAAGCTTAACCTTAAGCGCACCGCTAGGATTAGCGTCCATCCATGTTGTTTGTCTAAGCCTTGACCGGTATCCGGTCCCCTCCTGGATATCAGCACTCTCGCACCCACCACCGTTTAATCCAATCGGCCCTCCTCCATCACTCCCAAATGCTTCACCACCCGGGGGGGTGCGAGTAGTACGGGGGGGGGGCACTCCTATAATATCTCTGAGAATCTCACCAAGCAAAATACTACTCACTCCAAAGACAACACCACCACCCTTAACCTCTCCTCCACTGGCTCCAACCCAACCATCCAAACACTCCTCACCACTAGCCATAAACTTAGATCCCTCCAAACTTTTGTTTTCCACTCCTCCAACCTCTCCTCAAACACTCTTTGACACACTAGAAGACCTTCCACCTACAATAACAAACCCCCCACCACTTAGGCCATCATTTGACTCCATTGAAAGCTTGGCCAATGAACCTCCACCTATTCTAGCTATGGAACCTCCTCTTCCACCAATTCCAACTATGGAACCTCCTCTGCCACCATTGCCAACTCGACTTCCAACTTTTTCCCCAAATCCTCCTTCAAACTTCCCTGCCACTTCCGCCATTAGGACCAAACAACCCTTTCCCTTTGCTAACCCATGAAATGTTTTGTAAACATTGCCAACGTACACAAGTGGTTGTCGACAATCTCCAGGATGAGATGCGTTTCATTCTCAATCACATCCTAGACCGTCTTAATGTTCTTGCTCACAATTACTAGACTAGCAAATTAAAAATAAGAATAAATCATATTTCATTAAGAATTGCTTGTTTTCTTATTGTTATGAATGTTATAATTTAGAATTAATCAATGTTTCAATTCTTATCTTATTGTGCTCCCAGGGAATTGTATGTTGATGATTTTTAATTTACTTAAACAAAATTATATATTTGTACTTAACAAAAAAATGCAGGACTGCCGGTTCCATCGGCATCCAAAGCCGGTTCCATTCAAGGAACAGAACCGCGGACGCAGGTTCTACAGTAGACATTTTTAGATTTTTGGCTTCTAACTTTTCTTTTGTAGGTACTCCTAAATCAAGGGGGAGCACATCTTTTTATATCTAACATACTTTTGTAGCATACAATGTTTAGCACCCATCATGGGGGAGCTTTCCACATTTACTCATATCAATTCTAACTTATTGTTGTACAACTCTCCGTAACCGTTGCATCTTTTTGTTTTTGACAAAAAGGGGGAGAAGGGAAGTAAAACAAAAAGGAAGTAAAATGAATTCTAAAACGTAATCCATATACTCAAAAACAAATTCATTTTAACTAACTTACTTCCATTAGATTTTAGTTTTGTCATCAACAAAAAGGAGGAGATTGTTAATACAAATAAACCAATAAAAACGTTTATTTTATTTTACGATATTTACATGTTTTGTTGATAACAATAAATAAAATCTACATGAAGGTAAACTACTTAAACTAACATATAAACATTACTTTTCTATTTTTAGCATTACATTGATTTATACGTAAATTATGCAAACATTATTTACATCATGTATAACATCATCATTTGCAACATATCTTTGGATAAGCTTACAAGATTACACATGATATCTCAAGATTTTGCAAATCAAAATTCGGATTGTGTTACTATGCGCCGGTTCTGTTGATATATACTGGCCGGTTTTGTTCTGCAACAGAACCGGCAGAACCGGGCTATAGTAGAATTTTTAGCTATAAATACCAAGCCATTTGTCATGTTTTTTATCATCCTTTCCAGCTTAAATTCTCTAATCTACTGATCATTCTATCTTCTCTTGCATAGTTTCTTTTAGCATTTTATAGGTAAATTCCTTCAAAGAAGAAATTGCCAAACACCCTTTTTGAGACGATCAAGTTCCAAGAATCTTGTTTCGCATCTCTATAGCATCTTCAAGTTTACATTGTTGAATCTTGTACATCATTTAGTAGTTGTAGATATATTCATCATCTTTGTAAATCAAGTGTAGTGTTGTTGGGTTGATTCTACCGTGTAAAGAATCTGATATTTAGCTTTGTACCGTTAAAGGTGTAAGCAACGTTGTGAGGCTTCTCTACCGGTTAAAGGAGTGTGGTGACTAGTGTTTACAAACTCTCGAGTAGGTGACTCTAGGAGTGGAGTAGGGCAAGGAAGGTGTCCTTGTAGCCGAACCACTATAAATACTTGTATCTTGGTTAAATCTTTCTAACCCTTACTTTTACTTATATCTTATTCATCAAGCATCAATATTGTGCAAACTTCACATAAGAATCTAACAAAATTTTAAAAAGTGCTTGAAAAATATTCAACCCCCCTTCTAGTTTTCAACAGTCTTTATCATGGTAACGGTCGGGAAAGTATCTAGCAACTTGTACCTTATCTGTTTGGACTTAGTCTATTTGTTTTGTAAATTTTTATTTAACAATAATTATTTCCCTTTCCTAATCTCTAGCCCTTAGGTTTTATTCAAATGAGGATGCGACCAATCACATGTGTCTATTCCGTCGTTACAGTCATGTATGTGTGATTTTGTCCGCCTTGTTGGTTTATTACTTTTGGAAAAAAGATTAGAAGATCCATACCCTATATCATTACTAGTCCTACTCTTTAGCTTATTCAAGTTAAGGTTTGAATGCAGTCATATGTGTCTATCCCATCATTATGGGTGTGTATGTATGGTCTTTGTCACTTTTTCTATTATATTGGTATCGGTAGAGACTAGAAATAGTGATCAAACCCTTTAACACTTATAAATAAACCTAATTTACCTTTATAAACTTGTTACTCCTTAGCTCTAGTGGTGGAGATGTGTATCCTTGTCAAGCGTATGATAGAATACTCGTTACGACAGAGCAATTGAGCGAACTAGTTACATGTTACCACATAGTTTAGTTGAGTGTTTTCATCTTCCTATTTCGTGAGGTGTTTGGTTGTGTACATGTAATTGAACAAATAAACGCTTAACGGAAAAATCCTTAGGGATACATTTTCATAAACTTCTAAAGGCTACTTAAGGATAAGTAGGATTCAAGTGAGGGGATATTTGATGACATCAAATAACGTTACTTTTATAGCATCATGTATCCCATGTAAATCACCCATTTTGTATAATTATTGCAAGAATTGTTACTTAATCGTTTATATTTGAGAATTGCAGTAATAATGGAGTACTTGGTGAAGATTAGCTAAAAGGCACGCATTCTGGAGCTTAAACGAAGAAATATGAAGAAACTGACCCTGACATCCTATACGCCGTATCCATCAAGGAAGATACGGCGTATTTGTTCCTGCACTTCACAAGAAACCACGAAGAATAAAGATCCAATACGCCGTATCCAAGAGACTTCCATGCGCCGTATTCAAGATATAGTATATGAAGATTCTGGAATATATCAAACGTGGTCCCTACTCTAAGAAATCCCCTATACGCCGTATCCAACTCTCTCGATACGCCGTATCGACCAAATTCCAGACAATATAAATAGAAAACCTAAAAACGGGTTTTCAGTGTGCTTGATCATATTTTCGATACCTTAACCACAAAAGTCAATTTTCAGAAGACAAGAGGAGCAGAAGAGGTCAAGCAAAGCTATTAATTCCATAGGAAACACCTTGTAATCTCCTATACTCTAGTAATCATTCGATTTTTGGTATCATTCGTTAACTTGGTTAGTTTACCTTGATTGAATTATTACTCTTGTAATGATCACAATGATTAAGGGCTAATACCCTTGGGTATTAGGCATGGCTATGAAAATTTGAATGTTTAGTTTG
>BQNB010124930.1:0-19856 GCA_026074375.1 Tanacetum coccineum
TATTCTCTTAACTACTTAACCTTTTAAGTTCACTTAGTTAAAACAGTTTGTAAACAGGCTGTATTGAGAGCTTTTGAACATAAAACAACTCAATTCAGAAACATAACACTTGGGATTATAAAGTGACTTTAAAAAAAAACTCAAACTTGCATTAAAACTTGAAAGTGTTACAAGCTGAAAGTAAAAACTGTAAAGAACTGAAAATAAGCTAAGTTAAGTTAAAAAATTAAAGACTAGATTCTCAGATCTCTCTTTATATATTTTTCAAAGGCTAACAAGAAGCTCTATATATAGCCGAAGTCTTGGACTTGCATCTTGTGCTTCTTTGGAGAGATAAAACCAAGTGTGCTAGTTGTGTGAGGAGAGACTAAAGCAAATCCCAGCCTTTGATTTCTTTTGAGCTTCTTTGGAAACAATCTCAGCCATCGAAGTGCTTTGGGAATGGAGAGGGATTGCCAACATGGACTTTATAAAGCTGGGGGGTTAGTAGGGTGGATGATGGAGTGTTGCAGGGGAAGTATGGGAGCAAAACAAGGTGCGGGCTGGTTTTGGTATTGGCGGGAGAAAAGTTATACAAGTTGGGTTGTGACAGAGAGAGGTTGAAGATGATTAAGGGGATGTTTGGTTTGTGTACAAGAAAGGCCCCTCCACATCTTTCTTCTCTTCATTTCCTTTTTCCCCTTTCTTTCTTTATTAAATGAACTTTTCCAAATTTGCATAATCAGCCCTTGTCTTTGTTTCCTTAATATAACTTAGGGGTTTGGCATTTTTGACCCCTCAAGTTATATTTTTCTTTGCTTTTTCTTCTCGGATTTGACTTGACTTTGATTGGGCTTCGTCTTCACACACTTTTCCATCTCGTGTCCTGTTTTGACGATTTTTTTTTGCTTGGTTTTCCGTCTTTTTGTAAGATATCCATTTCCTGCACAATACAAATGCAAACATACAAATACAATGCATTTTTGGTATGTTTTTATTCTTTTAAGTTCGTTTTAAATGGAAAATGGCATGTGTAATTAAACACATATCAGTGCACATTTGGCACATAAAGCTTGATTGTTGATCCTTTCTTGAATGATGCGTTCTTTATCTTGTAAGTATTTGATTTTGTTGTATCTAGCCTCAGAATGTCTTTAAGTGAACCTGCAAGCAATTTTAAGCTTATTAAGTATCGAAAGTTCACGAGAAATGATAGAATATATACAAATAACGCCATAGAAAACATGTATAATTTAGGGATTATCAATACTTGTTTACGTGCTTTTGTATGCGACCTATCATTCAACTGGATCTAGTGATACGTACCAAGTAATCTAGATGCCGGGATGGCTCTCCATATATTGATTTATACATCTAGACCAATAGGATCATAAATAACGACCTATCTTTTCCCTTAGATTGTAAGCTTAGTTGGACCGGCAGGTGACCCCAGGGATCAATGAGTACGTTCTTAATTAATTGGTAAAGACTTGGTTAGTGGACTACTAGTGTATGAATTGCCATTAGGCAGTAAGTGGGTAAAGTCTCTATGAGCTAGGGTTTAACAAGATCACCATTGCTTTAATCCCTAAGATAGATTATAATTAGCAAATAAGGATGCTTTATGCGGATGCGTTTAATTATGATAGAATTCTATGTGTCTAGGTTTAAGGAAGAAGTACCGCTTTAATCTTAAGAATGATATGCCGCCTCGAGATAAGTAATCATTGCACTAAATAATTTTTTGCTTGCGATAAACAAAACATATCATAGGGCAGTAACACTTATAAGCTATTTAACACAATTGTCTATCAAACAAATCCAATCAAGCAAAACGGAACGGAACGAGCCACGAATCCACATAACAAACCTGGGGTAATCATTACCTCACGATCGAACCACAAAGAATAAAGGTGAAATATTTCAACCCTCCAGTTAGATTTATAAATGAGTAGGGTCAACTCACCCTCCAACCGAACCACACAGAAATGGAATCTTATTTCAATCCCCAATTATATTTAAATAAGGTAGAAGCACTATCCTCTAACCGGAATCATACAGAAATCATAACAACATTAAGCATACCACATATAATAACCACATAAACGTTTATGCCTCAAGTAAAACCAAATAATCGCAGCTATTAAACACATTCAAAACATCTTTGCATCATTTCCATCAATTTAAAACATTAAAAAGAGGGACTATGAAACTCACCTGATGCTTAGCTTCCCAAAAGAATCCAACAAAAGCTTCACAAACACTTCACGGATAATCTAAACAATTAAGCACACAATAAGCTACCATCAATTAGGCATTCAACCCAATATGATGTAACCTCAACTATGATGGATATCTAAGCTATCTACCATAGTTCTATACTTGATTTTAACCCTTTTCCAACTCCTACATATGCCATTTACACTTCAATGCTACACTTTAAATTTTCTGGTTTTGAGCAGAATTTTATACTCACTTACACGTCCTAAACGTACCACTTAAACACTTCCATAATTCAAACCAAAATTCACCATGCTACATATATGTCCTATGAACCTCTCATAGCTCTCCCAAAGCCATTACCCTTTTACAAATACCCTTTAGAAATTCATTAATCCAAAGTGTCCAGAATTCGTCCAGAATCTGACCCCCTAAAAGTATGGCACTAGCTGACCACTTTAGACCTCCTTACATACTTAGAAAAAATTCAGGGGTCACACACAATATATAAACTAACTTTCACGTGATTTTTAGCCTCTAACTAGATGTCTATGTATTTTTAGAAAAAACAAAACCAAAACTGAAATTTGTCATTGTAACGACCTTTTGACCCACTTCCTGACCATAAAAACTCACGAGGCCAACGTTTATGGAAAGTAGACTCTCCGAGGTTATCTCCAGTATGTTGTAAATTGTTTATTTGATAATTTATGATTGAGTTATGACCGTTACAAAACCGCCTAACTTTCTGTAGTGAATTAAACAATTAATTCAGGCGATCTAGACCCTAACCGACTAACCCAATCATGACAACAATCAAATGAATGATCAAACATGATCTATACATCATAAAATTTCAGAAACATAAAACCCTAATCCATCATGCTAGATTACATTAATTAAAATAAAGACTAGAATTAAACAAGGATTAGAAAATACCTTAAACCTTAAAATTTTCTTCTTTTTTCTTCTCTTGGAATTTTGGCCAATCAATAGAGGGCCTAGGGATCCTTTATTTTTTTATTTATAGGCCTCCTAAAAGATCCTAGATAAAGCCTAATTAGAATTTGATTCCAAGTAAAACGCCTTTCCCCCTTTCTTTCTTAAAACCGGCCGAATAAGCCTTTTCTTTTTTTTTCTTTTTTTTATTTTTTTAATTATATAATTACTTGTATTTCCTTAAATTTTTATAAAAATCTTTTGCTTAAACGAAATTCACTAGACTTTAAAAAAAACTTTTTAACTTTTCATTTTCAACCTAACTTTCCTAAAAATTTATAAAAACCTAAGCTAATATGTAAACCATTTTGCTTGAAAACTCTCTCCTAAAATAACTTTTCATTTTCAAATTCACTTTCTATATATGGAAAGTTTACCAAAAACTCTCTTATTTTAACAACTCATTTCTTTCACAAATGACACGCTTCTCAAAATACCTAGGCATCCACATATTAACCAAAACAATTCTCTCAAAATACCCAATCAATTACATTATCACTATAAGTGATTAAAATGAAGTTTCTCCATCAAATAACTCATTTCTCTTAACTTAACCCTCAAACCTAAACTTATCTAAATTACTAACAACAAAATTACGTATACTAATAATACTTACACATTAAACATGGAAAATGCCTCAAATCTCAATAATCTTTTCCTGTCACTCAAATGTACGAAATGAATTCAACCAATTCCACCACCATTACAATCTTATTGAGATGATCACACTCAATAGATTGATTACCAATACCCCATAAACACATATAAACATACATAAACACATCAAATCACATAAACCATACATTACAACAGGCACCTAAGTCAACACTAACTGTTTGACTAACCTGCTCAAGTCATGGTTGTCACAGTATCCCCTCCTTTAGGGAAATCTCATCCCCGAATTTAACAGAAGGTTCAACTCTATCATTATTACCAAACAATTAATAAGAGGATACTTATCTTTCAAGTAGTCCTCCTATACCCATGTTAACTCAAGTTACACTTTGAATTCCAACAATTTACAACCATAACATTACCCATTCCGCGTTAACCCTTGACCACATTTGAATCCTTGCGTTCCCAATAAGCTCAGACCCAACGCTTCAAACCAACGAACTTTCACTAATGCTATCATACTATACTTTTACTCATGACCTCTCGGTCCACAACATCAACGGTTCCTTGACAAAACAAAGAGTCTTGTCAACCTTAATCTTATCCAACTTCTACAATCCGAATCCAACTGCTAGTGACTTTGCTTACCCCCACAAGGGTGCAATATAGCACACATCAACCAAACGAAAAGAAAACACCCAAATCCTCATGACCTCGCCCGTCCTCAAGAAATTCCTTAGAAAACCTTAAGTGTGTAACAACATGTTTTATACATAACCTCGAAACTCATCAAACAAAACTCTAAAATTAAGATATAAAAATGTGTACAAACTCAAACGTATCTAAAGAATCCATGCAAATTCAGGTTTACTCAAACTTTTAGCACCTCCCAATCTAATTTCCGATACTCGGCCCCAAGAAAACCCCCCCCAAAAAATTAAAATAAAAAATTTTTTTTCAATCCGAACTAATAGGCCCACTCCATCAAGGATCTTAAATGGTCCTACATAACTCTGTTTCTAACTGTCTTTCTTCAAACGTAACTACACCATCTCCAAGGTGAGACCTTCAACCACCCATAACCTACCAGCATTAATTCAAAAGTTTCCCACTACTACTAAGCTAACACTTTCGACAATTTGGCTGCCTCAGCCTTTCCTTGTTACCACTATTCTTGTTGGTTGTTTCTTGTACCAAATTCGATCCTTTCACTTACTCTCTCCAGTTAACGGCCATAAAACGTAACCAACATTCCTTTCCATAGCGGGGGGGGGGGTAATATGGGTGAGCACACTTACCATCTTCAAATGAACACATCCAATACTCGAATGATAATCCCTACCTTAGGGAAAAACTCATCTCACAAAGTGAGTAGTCCAATTACCTCTTAAATTTACCATACTTTATCCTTAACATAGCTTGGAAGGGGTACTTATCCAGTCCATTGACTACACCCAAATCGCATCGTATCCACTACTCACACTTGGTAACTTGACAAACATATCCTTTTTATCCTTTCCCCACTCTACTCGGGTAACTCAGGTTGTAGCAACAATCCTGAAGACCCTTGATACTCAACTTCCACTTCCGAATACGCTAAATACTTACTACCGCAACTAGCTATATCCTTCTTCATACTCAACCATCGATTAGTTACCTTAAAACCACACAACATCATATCCGCTCCAGGATGGATAGAATACTTTGTCGTATACGCCTCTTCAATAGCCAATATGGAGGTCCGAACCTTGTCTAAACAATATGAACCACTCTCCATCTCTTTTCACACTCGTTGGTCCAAGCCACGCAACATCTTATGTTGACGCGTTCTTTGCTTTGGACATCTTATCTTATGCCACTGGTATGTGCTTAATTACACATACCATTTTCCATTAAAAACGGACTTAAATGACTAAAAACGTACCAAAAATACATCGTATTTGTATGTTTTGCATTTGTATTGTGCAGGAAACAAATAATCAAGAAAAGGACAAAAACAAAGCTGAAAACGGACAAAACCGAGCACGGAATGGAAAAGTGTGAAAAGACGAAGTCAAATCGAAGCCAAAAAGTCAACAGGAAAGTCAACCCCGACAAAGTCAAAGTCAACCAAGCAAAGAAAATACAACTTGAGGGACTAAAAATGCAATATCCTAAAGTTGTATTTTAGTAATGAAAACTACAAGGACTGAAGTTGCAATTCAAGGAAAGAAAAGCTTGAGGGGGCTAAACTGCCAACCCCCTAAAGTTACATAACACAAGGACTGATTTTGCAATTTGACTTATAACTCTTGGGGACTATTTCTGCCAATTCCCATAAACTTCACCCACCACTTGGACTTAAAATGCAAACAATGAATACAAGTTGGAGGGCCAAACTTGACATTTACCCAAACCTTTCCCTGGTCATCCCCTACCTTGATAAAACAACTTTTCCCGCCCAACACAACCCAAGAACAGGTCACGGGTTACTTTCCCTCCCCCCAAAACACTCAACCCCCATGGTATACCCAGATAATACCCTCACCCTCAACCCACTAAACCCTAGTTATATGCATCATTGCCATGTTGGCAATCCCACATTTCTCAATGTCAAATCCAATGGCTGTGATGATTTCAAGAAAGCACAGGTGACACCAATGGTCAAGATTGAAGCTTCAAACCTCTCACACAAGAAGCACATACTCGGCAGCCTCTCACAAAGAAAGCACAAAGCAAGGAGGGCAAGTGAAGACCTAAAAGCTCCTTAATTTAGTATAAATAGGACCATTTGTAAGCCCTGAAGAGGCATCTAATCTTAAGTCATTTTTCTGTTTTTATTTTACTTTAAAACTTTTTAATCTTAAGTCTTGTAATGATTTTCTAATTAATGCAAATTTAGAGGTATTTATTGTGCAAACTTGTCTTTAAGTTTCTTGTTCTAAATTAGCTTTATTTAAGCTCTTTTAAACTCTTTGTGACTTGTACAATCTGTTTTCAGAAAACCATAAAAATGTGTTAAGAAAATTCAAAAATAATATATATATAAGCTCACCCCTTAAATTACCTAAGCTTAGCCTTTTGTATGATAAGCAAGAAAGGTAAGTGCTTATTGGACTTACCAGCTTGTTTAAAACAAGTTGGAGCTTTGTTGATTAAGCTCTAATGAGCATTGATAGCCTTGTTTAGAGCTAAGGCTTTGGTAAGACTTTCCTGTCATTTTATCTTAAGCAGTTACTGTAGCATTGCTTAATCCTAGCTTATTAAGTTGTATTGTACTTATGACCTGCTTATTTTATCTCATTTCTTGTCATTTGAACCTTTTTATCTATTTTCTATTTTCTTTGTATTTGTTCTTTTAGGTTCTGTCCTTTAGAAGTCCATATTTGCAATTTCTTATTTGACTGCTTGTTGTGCTTATTTTTATGTTTCCATAAGTTCATTAGGTTCCTGTTAAGTTATTAATTATCTGGTAGTAAAAGTTTGTTCAATAAAAACCAATCTGTCTAGTTAAAGTTTGTAAATCCAGTTTCTTAAAGGGTGTTTGGGTTAAGCTCAAAATGGGTCAGAATGGGTAGGTTAATGGGTCATGGTCTATTAGTCAGTTTTAACTAGCCATAATTAGAGTTAATTAACTGTTTTTAAGTGTCAAAATAATTTTTTTGTGGTAATCTTAGCTTATGGTTTAATCTGAGGGTCAATCTTCTTCATAACAGCTAATTGGTTAAGCTTTGAAAAATATGTCCTTGAGTCTTTGTTTATGCTTGGTTTGAAGAGTAAAAGAGTAATCAAAGTCATTTTTTACTTTCCTAGTGTCATTTTAAAATCTGATTTAAATTTTCATTAAGTTATCAAGTCCAAACTGTCAAATTTCAGGTTAAGAGTTCATTTAGCAAATCAGTAAATTAGCCTCTAGTTTTTTGTGCACAAGCTCATTAGGAGCTTGTGTCAAACTGCTTTTCACTCATTTTTACTTCTGAGCTATTTGGTGGTTTAATTGTAGGCCTGCACTTTGCCCCTAGGAAGCTTAAACCCTCCCCTGGTGTAAAACAGCTTTTTAGCAGCCCAATTTAATTACTTTCTAGTCTGTCAAATTGTTTGCTTTTTCCATTTTTAGAAAGCCCATAAGCTCTTCTTTAACCTCCATAAGCCATAAGCCTTAAGACACCTCCTAGGTGGCTTATTTTTAAGCTTGAAAAGTGGTCCAAAGACTGTTTTTCAAACAGTCTTAAGCTCAAGAGCTCATTTGGCTTATTTAAGCTTATGGCTTATTGATTTTGCTTATTTCTTAATGCATTAGGTATATTAAGTTAGTTTAGATAGCTTTTTAGGAATTTTAGCTTATTTTGAGCTTATTTGTTAATCTGCCAAATCCAAATGGGTTCCCCTGGTGTTGAGATTTAAATAAGCCACATTCTGGCTTATTTGGTGATTTTTAATTATTGCTTTTTGTTGTTATCTGCTTATTAGGAGTGCTTAAGTATCTGTGATTGCTTATTTTACCATTTGAGTTGCTTAATCTGTCCAAAAAGCCAAAAAGAAAAGTGATTTGTGCCTTAAGTAGATTTGAGCAATCTGTCTGTCACACCCTTTTTCATTCAGCTTTCCATAGCTTATTTTTGTTTCAAAATGATTATAGATTGCTTTTTCTAGTAGTTTTTTATGTCCTCTTTCCCTTTTTCTAGCTTATAGGTTCTTAAGAGTTTGTCTGGTGGCTTAAAAATAAGCCCAAAGTAGTCACTTTGTCTGTTTTATACAATTTTTTTAGTCAGAAGCTTATTTTCCTTCTTAGGCTTATTTACTCATTCAAACTTGCTTATTTTAACCTGCATTTGCTTATTACACTTAGTTAAGTTCAAGTTTGTAGTTAGGTTTCCTTTTTAAGCTTTTCAAATCCAAAAAAGAAAAAAAATAAGCCATTAAGCTTATTTAAGCCATTCTGTCTGTTTTAATTGCTTCTTTCCAGCTTATTTATTGCTTTTCCTTAAAAAGTTCAAGTTTTAAAAGTGCTTATTTTTGTCCATTCTTTAAGTTTGTAAAAAAAAATTAAAAAAATGAAAAAGGGAAGAGGGGAAGTCAGGGGTGAGCAGGGCTCGAACCCCTGACCTCAACCCTCCTCAACCTTTTTAACACACACCTCTTAACCATCTGCGCCCTTGGGTCTTTTCTGTAAGACTCTTGGGCCATTTGGTATATAAGGGTGTTTTACCCTTATAAGCCTATAAGCCTTTTTGGCTTATCTCCTGCTTATTGCTATAAGCTGGCAGCAAGTTCTTATTTTTCATAGATTCAGAATTCTTTAAAGTATTTTCTGTATTTTTTCTAGATTTTTATAAAATAGTTTAGTATTTTTTATAATTTATTTTCATTAAAAACTTAAAAAAATCATAAAAAATAAAATAATAATCAGAAAAATACAAATCTTTTTTTTTTTAATTTTCTTTTATTGTATATTTTCTAGGAAAAATAAATTTACATATGTAGGGTCATTTTTGCAAAGTTTCACTTTTTAAAGAACGGGATTCGTTCCCGTTTTTGTTTTGACTCGTTTTTGGTCTTAACTTACTCCGTTTTCGATCTAATTTTTTTTAAACTTCGTTTTTAGTCACTTAGAACCCATTTAAAGTAAAAAATTCACTTTAGGGTTAAAATTGAATAATTTAGTTTTTTAACACTCGCGTTTTTACATTTTCGTCTACGTTTTAGATTTAAATCATTCTAGCCTTCGTTTTTAGGTTTTTCTTTAATCGTTTTTTTGCATATTTAATTATAGAATCAGAAAAACCAATCATAACCTTGTCATATTCAAACATCGATTTTCAATTCGTCACTCGATTTTCAATTGCACACCTCGTTGGGACATAACGACCCGGGAAATCAAACTTCCGGCTACATATATATTTTATTTTGTGAATTCTTAACCAATCCTTGGCTAAAGGTATTTGGTTGATTGTTTGCCTATATTATATATATATACTATTTGACGAATCAACAGTGTATTGGAGAAAACAATTAAACACACAAATATACGAGCAATCAATTAAAGACAAATATACATAATATACAAAATTATACACTAATCTAAATTACACTAATCATAAGGGTTAGATCTAATCTAATGTTAAAACCTAAAATATCAAATAAAAATCAAGATTAAATTTTTACTCCCCGACAGTGGCACCAAAAACTTGATGTGTCGTTGTGTGGTGTTACTTTTATGATTTTAACTTTTAAATTTATATTTTGCCGACTTAACAAAAAATAACACTTTAACGGGCAGTGTACCCGATCGGTGGTAGTTTCGTGGTAAGTAGGGTGTCGATCACTAAGAGCGAGAAATAATCTTTTAATTTATTAATATTTTGGTTATCTAAACTTATGTTAAACCTATGTTAATCCTAAATCTAACGAATAAGGGGGGTTTTCAGCCTGAGAGATTGGCACGGGTTTTGTGGTGATTAACAAAAGATAAAAGAGCGGTCTAGCCAAATATAAGAAAATTGTATTATCCATTATAAATCTAATCAGAACGTTGGTTTGTTTATTTTGTGCAATGATTACTTATCTCGAGGCGGCATATCATTTTTAAGATTAAGGCAGTACTTTTTCCTTAAACCTAGATACGTAGAATTCTGTCACAATTAAACGCATCCGCATAAAGCATCCTTATTTGCTGATTATAATCTATCTTAGGGATTAAAGCAATGGTGATATTGTTAAACCCTAGCTCATGGAGACTTTACCTACTTACTACTTAATGGCAATTTATACACTAGTAGTCCACTAACCAAGTCTTTACCAATTAATTGAGAACGTACTCGTAGATCCCTGGGTCACCTGTTGGTCTAACTAAGCTCACAATCTAAGGGGAAAGATAGGTCGTCATTAGTGATCATATTGGTCTAGATGTATAAATCACTATATGAAGAGCTATCACGGCATCTAGATTACTTGGTCCATATCACTAGATCCAGTTGAATGATAGGTCGCATACAAAAGCACGTAAACAAGTATAAATTGATAAACATAAACAAGCAATCAATGATAAATTAAGCAATCGAGATAAACAAACCAAACATTCAGATCTTCATAATAATGGCTAATACCTGAAGGTATTAGCCTTCAAACATCATAATCAATACAAGAGTAATAATTTAGCCAAGGTATACCAACCGAGTTAACGAATGATACCAAAAACTAAACGATTACAAGAGTATAGGAGATTACAAGTTGTTTCCTATGGAATTGATTACATTGCAAGACCTCTTCTGCTCTTCTTCTCCTCTGAAAATCAACTTTTATGGTTTAGGTATCAAAAATATGATTTAGCACACTTAAAACTCATTTTTGAGTTTTCTATTTATAAGGTATGGAAAAAGGTCGATACGGCATATTGGGGATTTCTTGGAGTAGGGACCACGTTCGATATCTTCCAAAATATTTTATTTCCATATGGCTTGAATACGGCGTATTGGTCTTTCTTGGATACGACGTATTAGATCTTGTTTCCTTCGTGGTCTTTAGTGAAGTGTAGGCACAGATACGCCGTATCTTCCTTGATGGATACAGCGTATTGGTTGTCAGAACAGTAATATTTATGTTTCTTCGTTTAAGCTTCAAAATGCGTGCCTTTTAGTCAACTTTCACCAAGTACTTTATAATTACTGCAATTCTTAATTACAAACAATTAAGCAACAATTCTTTGCAATAATTATACAAAATGGGTTAATTACATAGGATAAATGATGTTATAAAAGTGGCGTTATTTGATGTCATCACGAATGTCATATCGATATTTATACGGCTAGAGATACATGAGACTATAGGGTCACTCACGTATACACCGAGATACTACTAATTATATATAATTAATATATTTTTGTAATTATATTAGTTTATATTTCACGATTTATTTAACGGTCGTTAATTAGTCCATTTGGCGTATAATTAACGTAAGGCTATTTAATCAATATTTAATGGACATGTTAATTAACCAAGTTTCAAAATCAATATAGAAAGTCCATACGGGATTAAGGGTGGTCGGCCTAGGATAAAGAAAAGGAAATAAATGACAAAACTTGTTCCCTAAGTATTTGTATTGTATTAGGATTGTCTTTAAACACACCCTATAAATACAAAGTCATTAGGAACAAGTTGATGATATTTTTATCTTCTTCTTTTATCCCTAAAATATTCAGCCCATTCCCTTGAGGTTAGGGTTTGAGTCGATTATAATTAAAAGGCACAAACCGTGTGTTTCGTTGTCTTTGATCGTGAAATTCAAAAACTAGCATTCGGGTAGTATTTGAATAGTAGATTTTATAGATCAAGAACAATGTGCTCTTTAAGTTTCGTTGTTGCTCGAATCAAGAACTCAGAGGTACGTAAATTGCTATTGTTTATGTTAATTAAGTACATCATACGCATCCCTTTGGGACCATATCCACTGCGTATATTAAGTGTAATATAGGTTATTAAATAAAAAATCCCAACAAACATAACATCTCATATGTTGCTTCTTGTCTTCTTGGTCCTTGCATTAATTTAAATCTTCATCAATTGAAGACTCACTGCATGGTTCTTTTCCGATTGAAAAGACCACTACAAAAAGGTAAGATACAACATATTATACTATATAACATCTATCCAAGTGAGTTGTGAGCTGACACTATTGGGAACCCGCCGAGCCAGCGATCGGCTTCAGGGAGGGGATTAGCATGGGTACACTGAGGAGTCGCGGCTTGACCTGGCACTATTCAAGAGCCGAGTCGAGCTGACTGCTTCGGGGATTAAAATATTGTTAACGGGTTCTCCACTCTGCTGCCTCTCGTTGCATGTTGGACACATGTTTTCTGTTATTATTTTCATTGTCATTCTTGTAGGTCCAAAGTCTTGGATCTGATTAGCCTTTTGTAAGACAATAGCTAACTTGGATAAATCCAAATCAACTATATGAACCGTACCAAAGTTATAATGGACTTAATCTAAAGGGTAGGCAAAGGTGTAAAGGTGTAAACGAAAATAAACAGTTGGGTTATTGCTAAAGATTGGCTCTTTTGGTTTTTTAGGGGTATCTTACTCTTTAAATAAGAGTAACAAAACGGTCTTATACGGTATTATACTAATCAGTGTATTAGTTATTAAAACAAATATGTTAGCTTTTTGGGTGCTAATCCTAATAATGTACCAATTTAAATAAGTTTACTCCATCTAATCCATAGTAATCTGTATTGTGGTCTCAAAATAGATATACCAAGCCAAGTTCTAAAGTCTACAACATCACCGGCACACTCATATTTTGTGGAATTTAGGTAAACATTAGGAAACGGATAAGGTTAAATCCTAACAATATCTAATAAGGGTTATTGTGTACAGGTTATGTAACAAGTAATTTCACAAAAGTATGCTTGATTTTTTTTTAAATTTGAGCATAGTTTAAGCATTTTAATGTGAAAAATAGGACAAGTATGCATTCTAATTCCCATCCCCCGCTTGAATTATACAACGTCCTTATTGTATAGAAAAAACATTACAAACAGGAATTAAAAGAATTAGAATGAGAAACTCCTAGGATATTTTGCTCGGTAGATTCTCCAAGTTGAGTTTATGAGCAAGAATGTATGTTGTAAATGCGTCTGGATACCAGCATGACTACAACACACACATGATTCCAAATTGTAGACACTTCACCAACTTCGTCGATTTCTTTGTAGCGAGGTCTTGTGCAAAATATAAGAAAAACATGCAACATCCTATCTCGGTACCTACTGTTACTTATAAATAAACTAAACAAACTGTACAGGAGACCAATACGCCGTATCCATAAACTGGAATATGCCGTATAGAGAAACCTGTAAAAAAGTATCTAAATAAGGGTCAGTCAGCCAAATACGTCGTATCATGTGCATGAATACGCCGTATAGACAGAACTGACAATAATGTTTAAAAGTGCATAAAAATAAAGGACTGATAACGTCCAGACATTCAATACGGCGTATGGTATGGAGCGGATACGCCATATTGATGTCTGGGAAGACAAACTCGATAAAAATAAATAACAATTCGAGTTGTCTCCCGGGAAGCACTTTTCTTTTAGCTAGTCTTTAAGTTAGACTTTTTCTTCAGCTTCCATCACTATTCTATCTCATGCACGTTAACGTGCCCGCGTGTGAGCCATTCTTCCATCTTCGCATCTCGGACATGTTTGGGTCCTAAGTTGAAGACCCCCTTGTAGAAACTTTTGAGCTTTTGGTACGGATGCGAGATTCCATTCAGCTTATCATGCATACTCACCTTTAGTAACGGCTTGATCTTGTTGCATTGGGTATTGGATAGATTTTTAAACCTTAGATGTGATCGTGCCATTTGGTAAGTCACGTTATCACTAACATTGTGGATAGTGATTAACCCATCAAACCTTCTTGCTTCTACACATGCAGCTTTACAGAAAGGTTCTCTCCCATGTCTTGATCTCGATAGCCATCCATATTTTCCACTACCACAAAATGAGTTACAACAAAAAAAATTCCGACAAAAATATGTACATTCATAAAAGCTCCGACTACGTTCTTTCCTTTGTATTCAACTTTGTCCCTTATTATATAATTGTAGAATTCCCTTGACATCACATTAACGGACAAAATTAGGAAAAAATAGCATTTACATGCTCGAAACCTATCATGCACGAAAATCTTAAGTTGTAGGCACAATCAATATGGATCTTCCGATCAAAGTCACAAAAACTAGGGTACTCGTTAAAACTTTCATTACTCCTAGTCTTGATTATGTCAATTATGGGCTCATTAATTACCTCACCTTCCTCAATGGTGGGCATCAAATAATGAACTTGATTTCCCCTAAGTTATAATGGTACATTAAGATCATTCAATTCGATGTAATCTCCATATAAAGGGTCTAATGATCTATTTAACAACAAAGTCTCTCCCATTAGCCTAGCTTTTAAATCAAGTTCCATATGTTCTCTTAAACCTAACATGTAGACCCTCTTAATCAAACTACTAGCAGGTTTAATACTTTTAAAAATAATTTTTTCATCCCCAACCCTCAAAGTAATCTTCCTTATGAATACATCAATCTTAGCGTGGGCGGTAGACAAAAATGGTCTTTCGAGGATCAAGGGCACTTTGACATCCTCGGGCATATCAAGAATTATAAAGTCTACGGGGAAAAGAAATTTAGCAATACCTACTAGCACGTTTTCAGCAATTCCTTTTGGATATTTCACAGTCCTATCTGCTAATTCAACTATCAACTTAGTGTGAGCTAATTCTCCTAAACCTAAGTTAAGGTAGGTCAAGAGAGGCATGACACTTACGCCAGCTCCTAAGTCAGCAAGGGCATTATCAAAGCAAACATTATTAATATAGAGGTAATTAAACTTACTGGGTCCTTTCTCTTTTTGGGGTATGGAATTATCGATATGTGATGCTTCTTTTGGAGTAAGCTTCCAAAGAATTGTGGTCCATATGATCCTTCTTTTCTATTACAGTAGAATCATTCAATAAGACATGGAATGGAATTGTCGTTTGTCTTGACTCGAACATTAGTCTTCTATTCTGTGGGGTGGATATCGAGTATTAGGGTGATCCAATACGACGTATCAAGTTTGTATCAGCTTCAGTAGTCGAGATCGACTTGACATGATCTCTTGGGTTGGCTTCCGTAGAGCTAGGTAGGCTTCTAAATCCTCTTTCCTGTAGTACCTTGCTTATTTTCCTGATTTGAATCTCCAAAGTTTTAATCGAAGCTCCTTGGTTTCGTATGGCAGCATCCGTCGAAGCTCGGATTTCTTTAATCATGTTGGAGTTTTCTTTATGTCTTTTAGCTGATTCACTCATAAACTTGCTCAGGGTTTCTTCAATAGATTGTCTTCGTTCTTGATACGAAGGGTTTGCATTGTTTCTTTGGTAGAATCCCAGAGCTGCTGCTCTATATCCCCCTCCTTGGAAAGGTCCACTAAATTGAGTGTAGTAAGCTTCTTCGAGGGTTTTACCTTCTTCTTTGAGTGGGCAATCTTTGATGTAGTGGGGTCCTTTACATTGTTCACATCCTACTTGAGCAGCATATACCTTTTCATTGACTTTCTTGATTTCTCTTCCAAAATTATTGAGTTATGCTTGTATGGCTGCCAATCCGTCAGAAGTTTCAGTACTTCTTGTTCTAGATGTTCCATTGTGCCATTTTTGAGAGTATTCAACCATTTTTTGGATGGCTACTTTTGCATCAGCAGCAGTCTTAGATGGTATGACACCTTTTGAATCAAGAATTTATCGAGTTGGAACTTCCAATCCATTATAAAACAAGATTACCTCATGCATCTCCGTTAAATAGTGTTGAGGACACTTCATCAAGAGTTCTTTAAATCGCTCCCATGCTTGGTAAAAGACTTCATCTGGTTCTTGCTGAAAGTTGTTAATCTCCTCCATTTTCTTCGCAATACAAGCAAGTGGGCAATATTTGCTTAGAAACTTTGTCTTTAGATCTTCCCAAGTTGTGATTGAGCCAGATGGTTTGTTTCTTAGCCAACGACTCGTGGCTCCAGTTAGGGACATAGGGAAGGCTCTAAGCATCACTTGGTCTTGAGTTATATTAGGGATATGGAATAAATCGACAATCTCAAGGACTTTCTCAATGTGTTCGTTCGCATCTTCATGATCCGAACCGCTGAAGGTGTTGTCTCGTAGTTCCTTAAGAAATTGTCCTTTTTGTTCCAAGTGATCTTTGTCATCAATTTTAGGCCTAACAATTCCTGATCCATAGTCAGCTCGGATTTTGCTCATGTATTGTTTCATGGTTTCCGCCATTGTTTCTGCAACTTCTTCCTTGGAATATTCTTCTAAATCAGAGAATAGATTGAATTCTGGTGATCTTGATTCGTCAAGACTTAGTGTCTTGAGAAGCTTCCTAGATAATCGAAATTCTCGTTCCGGATCCTTGAAGGGCGTAAATAGTTTCTTTATTGAACTCCTGTCATGAATACCTGGAAACAGGATAAACATTCAGTCGGATAGGCTCGGAGAAAGAAAATCAGATTTAAGAAATCGAATGTGAAAACCAGTTCTGTTATGTATCAGGGATCGATCAATACGCCATATTCAATGGATCTGAATATGCCGTATTAATCTATTGAATGAATATGCTGTATTTGCAAGAAAGTTGGATACGCCGTATCGAATGGAAGTGGATACGCCGTATCAGGTTATCGACCAGAACAGTGTATTAGAAAACAATTAATACACACAAAACAACTAAACTAATACTCAATTATAACTAAAAATATTTACAAGCAAATATATAGAATTATTCACTAATAATGTAAATTACACTAATCCTAAGGGTTAGATTATTTTAATGTTAAAAATCAAAATATCAAATAAAAATTAAGATTAAAGTTTTCACTCCCCGGTAGCGGCGCCAAAAACTTGATGTGTCATTGTGTGGTTGTAATTTATGTTTCATGTTTTAAATTTTATATTTTTGCCGATAATTACAAAAAAACAACACTTTAAACGGGCAGTGCAACCCGGTCAGACGGAGATTTCTTGGTAGTAGGGTGTCGCATCACTAAGAGCGAGAAATAAAGCTTTCAATTTATTAATATTTGGATTATCTAAACTAAGTTAATTCTATTCTATGTTAAACCTATGCTAAACCTATGTTAATCCTAAATCTAACGGATAAGGGGGTTGTTCAGCTTGAGAGACTGGCACGGGTTTCACGGTGACTAAAATTAACTTAAGACACGATAACACATGCAAGTAAATTAACATAAGACTTAGGCGTTATTAATTCAATTAGAATATTGGTTTGTTTATTTAGTGCAACGATTTCTTATCTCGAGGCGGCATATCATTCTTAAGACTTAGGCGGTACTTCTTCCTAAGAACTAGACACGTTGAATTCTGTCACAATTAAACGTATCTGCATAAAGCATCCTTATTTGCTGATTATAATCTATGTTTAGGGACATGTGCCTCTGTTAAAACTGCGCATAGAGACTTTACCCACTTACTGCTTAAAGGCTTTCTTACACTAGTAGTCCTCAATAACCAAGTCTTTTCCAATTATTGAGTAACGTAATCGCAGATCCCAAGGGTCACCTGCTGGTCCAACTAAGCTCACAATCTAAAGGCAAAGATAGGTTATTATTCGTGATCCTATTAGTCTAGATTTATAAATTACTATATGGAGAGCCATCCTGGCATCTATATTACTTGGTCCGTATCACTAGATCCAGGTGAATGATAGGTCGCATACAAAAACACGTAAACAAGTATAAACTGATAAATATAAACAAGCAATCAACGATAAATTAAGCAATTGATATAAACAAAACCAAACATTCAAATCTTCATAATAATCGCTAATACCCAAAGGTATTAGCTTTCAAACATCATAATCAATACAAGAGTAATAATTTAGCCAAGGTAAACTAACCGAGTTAACGAATGATACCAAAAAACTGAACGATTACAAGAGTATATGAGATTACAAGTTGCTTCCTATGGAATTAATTACTATGCTCGACCTTTTCTGCTCTTTTGAAAATCGACTTTTATGGTTGAGGTATCGAAAATATGATTTAGCACACTGAAAACCCATTTTTAGGTTTTCTATTTATAAGGTCTGGAATTTGGTCGATACGGCGTATTGACTGAGGTCAATATGGCGTATCGGGGGTTTCTTAGCAGTAGGGCCACACGTTCGATATCTTTCTAGAAAATTTTTAAAATTTTAGCTTGCGTCTAGCGGTGGAGGTTTGATCCTTTACCAAGCCTATGGTAATTTATATGCTATGACAAGTAATGACTGTTGATTTTCCGTTTCCCCATTATGTTATAATCTATTATACACTCGAGTGAAAGAGAGAATCCTAAACAATTATGTAAGGTGCTAGTATATACTTTCCATGCTTTTAATTACGAGGTCTAGAAGGTTGTGTTGTAAAATGCTTTTAGAGAGTAGATTAAATGACCCTAATATTGCTATTGTCTAGGTAGAAAAGCCCATTTGCTTGAGGACAAGCAAATTCCAAGTGTAGGGGTATTTTATGAGGTGTCATTTTATACACTATTTCGGGGTCATTTAACCCTCTAAATCTTGCAAATATGCCCAGATTACATGCTTAATCATTTGTTTTCAAGTTTTTAGCACTTGGATGGCTTTTGGAGGCATTCCACGTGACTTGGGCTCATTTGGAGAAGAAACGGACAAGATTATGGATCTACACCAAATCTCTTGAAGATTTATGCAATCAGTGGCTGGAGACAGCGTCGCAGGCATAAAGCGACGCCGTCGTGATCTATCTAGTGACGACGTCAAGAATATTGCGACGGCGTCAGGACGTGGCCGACTTAAAGGGGATGTAGAATCGTCTATGTGGCGACTGCGTCTGGATTACAAAGCGACGTCATCGCGTCGACATCTCTATAAATATAAATCCATTTTTAGGGTTTTATGTATGTAACTTTAGGATAACTTTGTATAAACCTAAGGAGATGAGCCCTAGTCGATTTAGGAGCTTTATAGGTCATTTTTAGGGCCTCAAAACCCTATTGTACTACCTTGAATCCATGTTTTAATTAAGTAAGATTATTTATCATTAATCATTCAATATGTATATGTGTTGTTTGATTGATTCATCTTCTTGCTTTCTTTATAACATGCTTTGTATTTATCTATGATTGCATGAAACTTAGGTTGTAGATCCTTTTGATGTTGCTTCTTGTTGATGAATGTGCGCGTTAGGCTTTAGAAAACCAGCTTTTGTCTGTATCGTTGTTGATATGTCTAGGGAAACGCGAGTAGTGTAGAAAGGATACCATCGGTAATAGTCTTCATACTACCTTACCCACTATATGGTCGATCCCTCTTAAGTTATTTCACATGCATCTAATATATTCTTAGAGGCCTTGTAATAGTCTTCATACTACCTTATTTGTGCGTTGCCTTAATGGAATATTAAAAATAGACGGCGGATTCGTGTAATCCGTTCATGACTTAGGAAATACTTACACAGATCATCACAAGTGTGACAAAGCAAC